>JANQDE010000080.1:328549-417444 GCA_037157785.1 Cephalotes varians
AAGAGAGGGCAACTATCCCCTCCTGGAAGGCCACTACCCTCTTAAAATCAGAATATTAAAAAAATCTTAATATTGAGTAGGTAGATACAGATCTGAAAACAATTTTGTTTGAAGTCATTAAAATAATTATGTAAAACACTCAAGTTAGAATGTCGAAACTTTTTGCAGCATTGTCAAGAGTTCTACATTCTACTAATTATTTTGATGGTCCAACAAAATTATTTTTAGATTTGTATTTAGCTAAATTTTTAGATATTTTAGTATAAAATTGTTCTTTTCGTTTATTACACAAAGATATTTTGATACGTACTTTAGCTTCATATTAAGTTATATAAATTAATTTATAGATGTTTATGAGAAATTTAAACGAGAGTAAAAATATTGATAATGGAGAAATTATTTTTTCTTTAATAGATTTATAAATTGTTTTTGAAACAATAAATAGATAATAGAATATAGACCGATATGAAACATAACAAATAATTAAAAGCACTAAACGGTCAAAGCTAGATCTTCGTGCAAATGTTTTTTATGTGAATTTATATATTTCTCAAGTTCACCAAACTGCGCGCCGAATAAATTTTCAATCTTGAAACACAGTCTTAAGTTGAACAAGAATAGTRATATCWCGATATTRAATTRATAATYAATTTAATAATAATGATGCTAACGAGCATCTTAATCCCTTTTCCCCTCAAATATTATAAAGAATTTGTTTATAAATTGTTTTTTATTATTTTAAGAAAATATGCATATGGTATATTTATAAAGAGACGATTTTTTTTCCAACAATGCATTTTTTATTACTACATAATATATAATATCGTTATGTAATTATTCTGTTGTATTACAATAATCATTTTTCTTTCTTTATAGCTGTTACGTGTTACAAAAGTATAGATCTAAATTAATCGTTCAGGTAAAAAAGGGTGCAAATCTAGAATACTATCTATATCTAATAAATAGTAAAAGGTAGTAATATATTAACAATTTGGTAGTAGATCAACATATCATAGTAAATTAACTATATCTGCTTTGTTTGATTTTTGCTGTTAGACTGCCGTTAATTGATTTAGATTCTTGCTAGAATTCTGCTGACGTTACTGAATATAGCTGATTCTGCATTAATTTTATTTGCAAGCTATATTCAGGAACAAACTTAATTTTATCTGAATAGCATATACTTTTTATTATAAAATGTATTATAATAATAAAGCATTATTTTGATAATATCTATAGATACTATTTGTAACAGTAGCTAGCTTTTAACCAATTAATTCTACAAGGAATTATTTTCCAAAAATTATAAAAATAATTTATTAATCTTAATGTTGATATATATATATATATATATATATATATATATATATATATATACATATCATAAAATTAATTATTATAAAATTATAAGTACAGTTATTATAAGAGAGAAAGAAATTGTATTAATACATATGATATATGTAGTTATTATTATAATACTTAAAAAATGTATTTTGATTCTAAATTTGTACATACATTTGATTTATGAAAAGAACGGTTTTATTTGTAACGATTTTAACGGTTTATTTTAACTGAAATATTTAAAAATTTAGCTAGATATAGAAAATTATTTTTTGTCATCAAAATTATTAAGTAGAACGCTCAAATTGGTTGCTAGAATGTTTTTTTTGCAGCTTTGTTATCAATGTTTAAGCTTTCTACTTGATTATTTTGATAGTTCACCAAAATTATTTTCAGATCTGCAGTTAAATTTTTAGATACTGCAAAATCGTTCTTTTCGTGTGTACACTTTATTAAAATCAAGATCAAATCATCCTATTTAATATATACCTTTTTGCTAAATTAAATTTAGCAAATTTTTTTAATTAAAATTGGCATATTCGAAATATTTTTTAATCGATATCGTATGACTTCCTATATAGCGCTCCTATATAGCGGTGAAAGAAAACGAAGCGGCGTTTCTCTCTCCTCCACGAGCTACGAGCAAAGCTTTCTATGAAAGGTATTCTCTTATTTCAGAGCGCCATTCCCTCCCATCCCCTTAACTTCGCCGGGCTTTCATCTTTCTGTAACGACGTTAATGCAATCAACGAGGAGTTCGCGGGTATACCCCAGGTTTCGGCAAAGATAGACGAGCTGCCTCCGGGCGCGGAGGTGAAGAATAGATACGCGAATGTGATACCGCTTCCGGAGACAAGGGTGCCGTTACAGAGGTTGAACAATGACGCCTTAACCGAGTACATCAACGCTAGTTATGTGCGGGTAAGTGAGACGTTTTGTTTGAGCTGATTTTGCGGCCATGACCCTCGCATATCGTGTCGTTCGCAAGGGACGTCTTTGTCGCTGCACGCGCGTTATTACTGTTGAAGACTTTACTCTCTTCTGGCATTTACGACGTGAAACATGAAACCGTAACTTGGGCTCGAATTCGAGCATGATTTACAACTATGTCCCGGAATTACGGGTTCACGTTTCCGCGCGTTACGCGAAACAATTAATTTGCGAATCAATAGTGAGCGGCATCGAATGAAAAAGCAAATGACTTGCGCCCCTCTAGATTTTATAATACACGTACATACCATGGGAGAATTGCATAATTATCTACGTCATTAGGATAATGGGGTGTTTATATGCGAGACCAGATTATGTCACAGCCATGTCATACAGCGAATGCTAAAGTGTTAATGAGTAGCAAAGCGTTTTCGCGGCGCGTGGGAAAGAAATATTGTGTAACACGCATCACCGGGAAAGTGAGTGCATTGTATCGCGCAAGCTGGGAACTTAGACGCGGAAGTGTTAGGAATTGTTCGCGGAATATAACCAGTTCGTCTCAATGGTTTTACAAAACGGGGTCAAAGAGGCTACAAAGGCTAATCATCTCGCGTGCGCAAGTTACGTTATCGGGAATACATTTAGCCTAGAATATACGTGCGCCTCTCGCGCATTTTAAAGAGATTGGAAATCCTTGAAAAACCATGGATCTTTATAAAGAAATTGAAATGATGATTTTTATATATACGCTGCTCTCTCTCTGCATTAAAAATGAATTATGATGAAATACATAACGAAGTAAAAGATGCTGACACAATCGAAAGTTACTTCATAGAGCCCACTTTGGTTCACTTGGACGATCTGTAATACGCTGTATATCTAAAATAGATAAATCGGCCTAAATATTGATATATGATTGATATTGATATGAAATACAATTAAATTTAAGACTAACGATAATGTTGTTTTAAAATAAGAAACTAAAATCTCTTTTGAACTATAGATTTGATGCTAAAAGATCGCCTTTCTAAAATTTTTTAAATTTACCTTTCAATACCTCTTCAAGAGTATGATATTTTATTTTATTTTAACACTACCGACAATTAAGTCAAAATAACTGGTCCAATATATAGGTATAGTGCATAACTTTGAAAAATGGGGAGAAGAAGGGAAGACAAATTGATAATTTGATTCTTCAGATATTGTAATAAAAGTCATGGAAAATTTCTGAAATAGAGAGTCATAAATTTGAGTATATTTTAAATGTTATATTTTAAAATTTTTTAAACCAGTCATTTTGACTGGTTTGGTAGGTCTAGTGTTAACTATAGTTTATTGAGATATTCGTTAATTTTTATCTCGTATATCTGTATTGATCAGATCTGTCTTAGTAGTGCAAATGCATCGCGGTTATTCAGCGCACAAAATAGCTTCGATGGCAATAATTTGTAAAAGTAATAATATTCGAAGAAAAAACCTGCGCATATGGGCTCTCTTTCGTTGCATAAATCGCAAGGGGATGTCGCGCGAATATGTTACGTGCACGATGTCGTAACGATTTACGTGACGAACAATTTTATCCAATAAATTCACTGTGCGCGGCGACTGAGCAATTTTCAATTTATCGCTTGGGAATTTTTTCTCGTTTATGAAATGAAAGACCAGAGAAAAAGTGTATAAGCACACAAGGATCGTGTTTTTTTTCCTCTCCCAAGTGTCCTGCGATGTCTCGCGTCCAAAGGATGCAGCGAGCTTATTTATCTCTTGTGTGCTAAGACGCATCTGCGAGGGATTTGACGTTAATGGGCGAGACTTCCATTAGGAACAAATCGATCGACAAGCGTATCCAACGGTATCGCTTCCGCCTTCGAATTACTTCATATCGTGGATACAGCCGAGCCGGCATTCGTAACGCTTCTACCTTATATATAACGTGTACATATAGCATATGTCTTGCAATTACGGAACGTGCAGGTATTAATGCGCGCCGAATGTGGTCGAAGGAACGCAGTCTGACATGTAATTAATTTCGCTCTCGATAAGATCGTATAATACTCCGGAAACACGATTGCATATCTGAATAAAGCGTGATTGGTCGTACTCGACAATTATCTATATAAATAGAAAAATTTTTATCCACATAAATAGAAGAAATAGATATTATTAAAGAAGCAAAATTCTATAGTATTCTATAGTATTATTTTTATATGGGTTCTTAAAAATATATTAATTAAGACGCTCTTTATACGAATGTATCCCACAATGTTGGATTAATTGCGGAATAATTGGTGAATGAGTTTTAATTTAAAATGCTAATATAAATAATGCAAGATAAATTTCTTTGATACTTACAAACATGTTTCAGTTTCTGAGTAAAACTTAGTAAATTTAATGTTTTAATTGATAATATTTTATGAGTAATGTATTATATATTAACATTAATAATTTAATATTAAATAAAAAATGAACTTAATATTTTATTTTTTATTTCTAGACATAACACATTCGACAAAAATATTAATATACCATACAAATAATGGCTTTTAATTTTATTGTTAGAAAGTGTTTGGAAATAATTGTATAAATTATTTATGTGTAGAATCTTAACTTGTGATTTAAAAACACTTGTTAATTTCAGGGGCCTAAAAACGCCACAAAGTATTATATTGCGTGCCAAGCGCCAATAGAGTCGACGGTTACCGACTTTTGGCGAATGATTTGGGAGCAGCAATCCAAAGTGATTATCATGTTGACTGATCTCGTTGAAAACGAAGTGGAAAAGTGTACGGAATACATTCCACCTTCGGAGGTGACAGACTGTCATCGACTTTATGGTGATTTCCAAGTCACTCTGAAGAAGCGAGAGGCTAAGGAGAAGTATGCTATCTCTACACTTCACTTAAAGGTAAAGAACATTCCTAGACTCACTTAGTGATAACAAACTAGATAAGAACCTATTTGGAGCCTAGTTGCTAACACGTATACGGAAAGAACGTTTTTGCTGAGGGATCTAAAATTTTGCTGGATACGAAAATAATTTTGTTAGAACCTTAAAAATAATGAGCAATGCTGCAAAAACTTTTGATGGTCTAGCAACTAATTTGAGTGTTCTATATAATAATTCTGATAGTTCAGCAAAATTATTTTTTTTTATCTGTATCTAGCTAAAATTTTAGTTTTTAGTAAAATCATTCTTTCCGTATATTCATGAAATCAGTTATATTTTCTCGATTATTTTATTAACTTTTATTTGCTTCAATAAATTAAATTATCGGTTATAAAATAATGTTCTTTATGAAATTCAAAGTATAATGTATTGCGAGAGATTTCTGTAGAAATAGTAGTATCTAAGTATAGCTTTAGCAGTAACTGTATTACGGAAAGAATAGTTTTGCTGAAGTATCTAAAAATTTAGTTAGATACAGATCTGAAAATAATTTTGTTTAAACAATCAAAATAATTACGTAAAACGTTCAAACTGAGAGAACTAGAGAGAACTAGAATGTTAAAACTTTTTGCAGCTTTTATCAATGTTTAAGCGTTCTACATAATTATTATTTTGTAGCAGATCAAATATTTAACGGCTTGATGGTAACTTTTCATCAAGCGGGAGCAATTAATTAATTATTTCTTGCAGAATCTGGAGAACAATACATTCCGAGAGGTATTTCACATCTGGTACCTATGGCCGGTGAGTGGCGTCCAATCAGACGGTACAGGCCTAATAGCGGTGCTCCTCGAGGCGAGAGCACTCCAACGAGGTGGTCCTGGGCCCATCGTAGTCCATTGTAGTTCTGGCACAGGACGCACTGGCACGCTAATAGCTCTCGACCTAGGAATTAGACAATATGAAATTACGAGGACCGTGGACGTACCGAGGGTCGTTTATACCATCAGGAGAGATCGGGCTGGTGCAGTTCAGACTAAGGAGCAATATGCTTTCATATACAAGGTGATGATCGATCCTATCAACAAATACACGAGGTCGCTAAAACAGAATGCTTGTCTTCCTCAAACCTAATTTAACTACACGAAGTATGGTTAATAGTTAATTTGATAGCTTATTTTACGTTAAAAATATTAACGTGATATTTACAAAGGGATAAAATTAGAGCTTTTATAAAAAATTAAATAAAATATACATATATATTATATATATTCCACATAAAAAAATATATGTTAAATAAAAAAAATAAACGAAAAAACATATTTACATAAGAAAATATGAAATTTCTTATTTGAAAAAGTCAATGGTAATGTAAAAATTATATCAATTAAAAATTCAAATTATAGCTTTGAAATTAGATTCCTAGAATTATCAGAAAATTAATTGATTTATGTGATATATAATGTAATTAAATTAAAAAATACATCCTGGTAAATAGAATTCTTCATAACTTTTTAAAATTTCTATATAATTTTATAATATTTAAAAAATTTTGTAGATTTTTTTTGTACAATTGCAACATTTTAAAAATGCTGAGAAACATACATCTTTTCTAGAATTTTTTGATAAATGAATTTTGAAATATTCCAATATTCCTTATTTTATAATTTCTAAAGGAAACTTATGAAATTTTCCTGAAAAAGTATTTAAAGTATTTTTTTTTAGAAAACTTCATAAATTTTAAATAAATTT
The DNA here is from genome assembly GCA_037157785.1 of Cephalotes varians. Taxonomy (NCBI): domain Eukaryota; kingdom Metazoa; phylum Arthropoda; class Insecta; order Hymenoptera; family Formicidae; genus Cephalotes; species Cephalotes varians. Next base: position 335,460 of record JANQDE010000080.1, read on the forward strand.
AAATTATAAAAATTTCTTGAAAATATTGTAAAATATAAAAATTTTTTAGATAGATGTTATCACAACATGATATCTAAAGTAGATCTTTTTTTTCGAAGGCACTAAACTTGTACGCGACAAAACTCGCTGGTGGCGTGTTAGAGTCAACGTGAAGCAGAAGTTCTGAAGATTTACGAAAACGAATGTCAATTGATGGATTGGCTGTTTGGTCAGCGAACAATATGTGAAATCAGAAAGAATCTTTATTCAAAAAGATTTTCAGATAGATGGATGCGTAGTTCTGCTGGCTGAAGAAGATAAATTATGAAGATGCCAAATGTTGTCTGATTTAAGGACAGAGATATTCTAATATTGCTCTTAAGGAAGAAAAAGAGAAGTTTATCAAAGTTTATAAGATAAAATGGTGATTACGAAGCACATGTAAAACAGGGTGGATATGTATTTTGTTCGTGAATGTTACGTAATAACATGTCGGACTGTGAAGATTGAAAGAACTAAATGTTACCTAAAGCGTGAAATTAATTTGTGATATGTGAACTCTTAGGTTACTTGTAAGTGTGCTGATATTAACGCATTCGTTTCACTGTTGATTTATGGTTTTGTCGCCGTAGAATTTTAGGGATTCTAAACTAGTAGACTAAAAACATTTCTTTTTTCCAGAAGAGAAATTTTTGCTACTTTTCATAAGCAGAATAATTCAGATATATTTAAAATGTGTTAAATTTGTGTATGCATAATAATTTTAATCAAAATTTTTACAAATTTTGATTAATTACTTGCATATTTTATTTGATTTATTATTTACATAATAAAAATAAATAAAATTTAACTTCACTATTATTTACTAATCGATGTTCAAAGAGGAATTTTTTTCAAATTCTTTAAACAACGGTATTATTTTTAGGCATCCCTAAGATTTATAATAAGATATTACATTGATATTACTTGCTCGGTGTAGATATCGAAGGAATATCGAAGATTAAAATTGAAGAAGAGACAAATTTTAATATTGAAATTAATAAATTTGTTATTTTCTAATAATTTTATATGAATGTGATGCGATTAAGTCGCCCTCAAAAAATTTGAAAGTACCCGAGAATTAATTAACATTGTTTTACAAAGAAGTATTTCAGTGTTTAGAAATGAATTTTTAAGACAAATGAATCTTTTTTTAAATAAAATAATTAAATATAGTAATTTGAGATTTAACGCGCGTATATATGTTTATTTATATATATTTGAATTATGTTTATGAACTTTTAAATTTTTATTATTTAATATTTTTGACATTATAAATCGCTTATTCTGCGCGTATCTTGTTTTAAAAAATGCTTCTTGACAACTTATATACTTCGAAGATTTCAACTCATCTGAAATGAAAAAAATAATTTTTTTGGTGTCGCTGTTGTTCATACAAGATAAAGTGTCATTTTAGAAAACGAAGTTGAATTTTGCTTTTTTTATTGAAAAAGTAAAAATTTTAAATATTTTAACTTGAATCTGGAAGAGATACGTTTTAAATATAAATGCAAAAATAAAAATTAATTAGTATATATAGTTGTGTATTAAATATTATATATACTCCATAAAAGACGCGCTTATATATAATCATCCTTTGTAACACAACAGTCGTTCCTTTTGTAATAATACCCAGAACGATTTCTGATTTTTTTCTCAAATCAGATAATTATTATTGTTATTGTTATTATTGTTGTTATCATTGTACAGAATATATCTCAATTCCGTGGCACGTCGCTCTCTATAATTGTAAATATGTTAGAATGCGAACGATTATTCCGACAATTGCGTTGATTATAATCGACTTGAGAGATTTTATTTATACATATAAACCGTTAATCATCGATTTCTATAGGCCGAGAAATACCAGCGTTTTTGTTTGACGAGCCTAATTGTACGGACTTGAAGTAAATGTCCGTCCACAAGTGCAATGTACCAGATGTATTTAAAAACTAGTACATAGTTATGTTAGAGTTACTAAGAAAGAGTTTAGTCCGGATTGTATTCTGTAGTAATAATTAGAGCGAGACGAAATCGATTTTAGTTTTCGAAATGTAAATTATTAAGCAATTAATTAACAATCCAGTGAATTTATCTGAATTTATTGGAAATTAATTTTTATTAATTGTTCGATTCTGGTAACGCTAAAAGATACTTTACGTGGGCTACAACTTTAATTTAATGAATGAGTGTTAGATGTCATTCATGTTCAGTCGCTGTATTCTCAAAGAGAAAAACACGATATCTTACAATATATCTTTAGCATTATAATATAATAACATCACAGTTAATCTCTAACGTGATCAAATGTGTAGTGAAACTCATAAACTCAGATTTATAGAGGTGCATTTTATGTCTTTCAAATGTTATACAAATGATGAATTATATGAATAACCGTAATTGTATTATATGATATATATCGTGATATTGCTAATTATGGCGTGTCTGCAATCGTATTGTGATTTATAACTGCAATTGTCGACTGAAAATAAAAGTAGTAGTTACGTAAAAGCATCCGATAATACGATGTTGATGGATTTCGGAAAATTAATAAGCTAGCATTACGTTGTATCTAAAGTCAAAAGGACATAACAGGATCTATTTCCAATCTTGAGGATATACATATCTTGGACCACGATCATAACAGATAATGTAGAAAAATATCGAAATTTTATGTATACAATATTTATCGGTATGTACCAAGCCAAGTCAAGATACAAGTTTACAATTATAAACTCATATCTTGAAGTCATAAGCGTATGTCTCCAAATATACAAATTATATTCAATTAATAAGTTTACAACGTTGATATAATTCTTATATCTTATTTAATAATAAAATATGTCTAAATAAATAATATTACATTGTAATTATATATGCTCCAATAATTGTAAAACATGAAATAGACGCAGTGTGTACAATTATATTTTATCTACAAAATTAGTTTACTTCGTGGGAAAATTTCTTGCGTTTTATATTATATTTATTATTAAAAAAACATAAAATATAGGCATTGCATAAATTCGTCTTGTCTATAAATTGCTTTATACAATCGCGGGGGGGAAAATCAGACTTTCCTGCAATTCGCATTTTATATTATCTAAAATATTAATTTATTTATTACTAGAAAAACATTTACAATTATGCATATTTAAATAAAAATCTCTCATATTATTATTCAAATTTAAATACTCTTTATCCAATTTCAAATTTGATACAATTATAATTGTTTATTATACAATTGTATGTGTTATTGTGCAGGATAAATTATTTTATTTTAAGTATTTATTGTTATCATATTATTATAAAATGTTATTATTAATATACTCAATAATCTCACTATAAATTTTTTTATGAACGCATGAAATATATTAAAAAGAGCATAGAAAAGAGAGAGATTCTAATGTAAAAAATGTCAAAGTTCTTTGCGAGTTTTTCAGCTATTCCATTTGCTTTTTATTAATTTATATTATTTTTTCATTTTCTCACTCTTTCTTTATTGAAATTTAATTACATCCTTGGATTTAAACTAAACTAAAATAAGAATAAATATAATAATAATTTTTAACAATTATAATAATATCTTTCTAGCTATTTGCAAGTGGTAAAAAGGGATGACTGCAAAGCCCAACTAATTGAAAATTGTTTAATTTGCTTCTTTCAATTTAGCAACTTTCTTGCTGAAGATTGATTATTTACGTATCTACAAAGAAATTAATTTAGTTTCTGTACCAAATTGTTAAATATATAATTCAGAGAAATGTTTTCTTATTGTTAGGTTACGATATACTATCGCTACGCAACATAATGTAGCAAACTCCTAAGTAATTACAAATTATTTTGTAAATACAAATTATTCCGTAAAATTTATATCAATAAATCTCAATTAGAAAAATTAGAGACATCTTTATTGTGTAAATTTAATTCATTACATAATTGTGTATAAGGAATTATTTAATTAAAAATTTAACAAAAGATTTTAAAATATTCTGCACTAATGCTAAAAATAAATATCAAAATCTACATATAACTTCATGTGATAAGCTTTCTGAATTTTAATATAATTTTATTATAATGTATATATATATATATATATATATATATATATATATATATATGCTTCATACAATTTTAATTTGACACCATTTCTGTTTTTTTTTCAATCATCAAATCATCTGTAATATTAAAAATTAAGAAGTTACAATTAAAAACTCATAAATTATTTATATATCTTAAATTTTATATAAAATTTATAAAACAGTCTAATAAAAGAAAAGACCGCAGATATTCACAAATACCGAAATTATATTACATCTTATCATTGATTATTGAAAAAAAAGAAATGATCATTTCTTGAACGTTAAAATTATTTTATTCTTTCTTCCCTTCTTTATTATTCTTTCTATGTGGAAAAAAACTTGTTCATATTTTACTTAATATCTTAAAGATTTTCGGATAACTTGAGATAAAAGAGAGTGCTCTTTCTTATAAATATTAAAAAGTATTATTATCCTCTTTCTAAAAAAACTTTTTTACTTGACACAATTTTGTTTCAATATTTTGTGAAAGACATTTGGACATCTTGAGAAAAAATATATTTTTGAATGTAATATTCTCATATTTCTGTAATACTCACTATGATGAATTTAAAAAATTAAGCGGTTATAAGTTATTCGCGAAGAGCTTGCATTACAGCAAACTTTTCATTGTTTTTTTAATTAAAAATCATCGATTTATGTATATTTGTATTTTTTTGTTGTGCAAAACAATATAGAAAATATGTTTTCATAAGGACTTAGAATTAATTATACATGGAAGGCGACAATATTTCCTTGTTTTCAGCATCTAGCAAAAATCGTGTGATTAGCGCATTATTTTTAACCATGACAATACGCTCTAAATATGAGTTGATATTTTTTGCAGATATAAGAAAGGGCTCACGACAGAGAAGAGGATGATAATGTGGAATACATTTATTTATAGAATCGCTAACGATTTGTCAACGCATTAGCATCTAAATGTAAAAATATGAAATGTAAAGAAATAAAAATGTATGTATGATATAAATGATAAAGCTCATGTATTCATGAAAAGAATGGTTTTCTGAAGTTTTTTAAAAATTTAGCTAGATCTGAAAATTTGTTTGAATCATCAAAATAATAATAGGATTAATATTAATAGAATGTTAAAATTTTGATGATTAATAGAATGTTAAAATTTTGATGATTAATAGAATGTTAAAATTTTGATGATTAATAGAATGTTAAAATTTTTTGCAGTATTGTCATCAACGCTTAAGCATTCTTAACATAATTATTTTGGTGGTCCAACAAAATTATTTTCAGATCTATATTCAACTAAATTTTTCGATACTTCAATAAAATCGTTCTTTGTGTGTATGTGTGTGTGTGTGTGTGTGTGTGTGTGTGTGTATTAAACATAAATTTTTATTTTGTTGTAAATCTTTTCTAAATCATTTTTTGCTATTATCATTAAGATTTTTAGTCCTAGATGAAGCCGTATAATTTCTTAATACTGCTTAATATTGCTTAACATTCCTTAATGTTGCTTAATATTGCTTTTTATTATTCATAAGTCGTAGTAAGGGGATGTCGAATTGCGCAGTAATAATAATCTAGAGTTATGAGGTGCGCAAACGTTTGTAAAAATATTCTTTCGCAATTGCGTAAGTCAGTTCATACAGATTAGGTTTCGTCTACTTTATAGTAAACATTGGTATGCCTGAACCACGTGTAAGTCTATCGATCGGATACAACTCTTTCTTCGCAGCGCTTTGGCCCCATTCGGTATATTTCTTATGACGTATTCCGTAGGAAGCTTCCACGCCTCTTTTTCTTAGGAGCTGCAATAAGAAGTCGCAAATATGGCACGTGTGAGAGATATCGAGCGCAGGTATTTTATGAAATTCATAATGAATCAAAGTGGATTGATACTAAAACTTTAACTGTCACGACGCTAATAAAAAAATTTTCTTTTCTTGTTCATATCTCATATCATCAAAATCTAATCAATTTCTTCTCCAGAAATAACCAGAGAAAAAAATTGAATTATTTAAAACTTTAACTATCAAAATTTATTTATTAAAAATTATTTTAAACTAAATTATTAAAAAAGAAAAAATTTATCGGTTGGCGAAATTTTTCATAGTTTCTTAAGAATTATTTTATAATATCTTTATTCAAAGAGAAAAAATACTATGAAATTATTGTAAAAATATTTTTTAATAAATATTTAATTATTTCAATTATTTAAATTATTTTCAATTATTTAAATTATTTTAATAATTAAAAAAAAGATGAAGATACAAAGAAAAAGAAACTGATTAACCAGAAATACAACTTATATGCATACATAGAGAGATTCAGAAAATTACCTAAAATTATTATTACCTCATAGTCGTGACAGATTAACTTTAATTTTTTCTTTTTTAAAACAGTCATTATTCTAGGCACACTTAGTCATTATTCTTAGTTATGTTTTATGTAAGAGAGGACAAGCGCTTCAGAATCCTAAACCTTGTGGCATTCCAGATGGTCTACCAGATCTGCTGGATTCGACTGGCTTTAACTGGATCGTGGCTGTTGTATCTCGAGATGTCCGGGCTTGTTCACACCTTTGTAGGTTGCGCATATTCAAGAAATAATTGTTTGCGGAGAACGCGTAGAAAGACATTTTTCCTGTTGAAGGTGGTGATTTTGTTCTTGGAACACGTTTTTGCACGGGTAAAAGAATTAAAATGCAAAATCGTTCGTTTGACTACTGATTAACTGTATATTGTGTCGATTGGCAAACTACTTTTGCAAAATAGTATTGTTTACTGTTGCAGTAAGAATTGCGAATGTTCTTCGTACTTATTTTTGAAATAAGGATTTTTTCTTATTTCTTACATTCTTTTAGAATTTTTTAAGCTAATGAATATAATATACAAATGCAGTGTTACAAATGCAGTAAAGCAAATATAACATTTTATTAAAAAATTTAAAATTAAATAATAATAATAAAATTTTAAAAAATAATAGAAAATAATACTTGATAAAATCGATAATATTTATCAATTTCTAAGTAATGCAAGAATATGCTTAGATATGATCTGTGGAATAGTAGTTAAGTATAATATGATTTTAATTAAACGTATTTCCCAACTGTATAAGAATCTAACACGATCTCAAATCATTTTCAAGCGTAGAAAATATATCCAATAGCAATGTAAAGTCATCTTTGTCCGACGTCTCTTGACAAACAACCCCTCTAAAAAGAATAAAAAATATGCGACTAATATTGGTATAAAGAAAGCATTTAAACGTGTATGCAACGTATATAAAAATTAAAAAAAAATAAATATTATAGAAAAAAAACTTTCAAAATTAATATTTAATTTGTTAACAAATTTGTCCACGAAAACGGATACTCATAGTCTTCATGAAGATACCAATAATAGGCAGTTCGTAGAATCGATCGCAATATCCACGATCGAGAGCTAAGCAAGGAGGGGAATGGCACTTGGCCTCATTGAAAAGATTATCCTCTTTGTTATTTAATCGTAGATGTGCCATCGATTTTCTACACGAACCCGTGCCTCATGCACGTGTATACTTTCTTGCAGCTATCTTATGCCGTCTATTTTCTACGGGATTATAATAATTTAGCTGGCTCACACACGTGTTCGAGACAACAAGTAAGTTTAATTTTCATTCAATGATATGCAGAATTCAGATAATATTCAGAATAGTATTTAGACAAATTGCATAATTACAATTGCAATATTATTTAAAACCACCTGAGTCTTTGTCATGCAAATAGGTTTTTGTCTGCAAACTGTTTTTATACACAACATCTTAAAATTTGATGATTATCTTGTAGATCTCTTCTATAAATCTAGCTAAGTGCAATTCTAATTGTCTATAAATAATTTTTGTAAGTTGAACAAATTAAGCTGCCCGCAGATCTCGATCTTATCTCGAAAGCCATGGTTCCTCGAATACGTTGCTCGAATACGATGAACGGATTTATTCCGAAGTAAACACCGATATTTGCGGTAAATAAATAAACAAATGTTGAAAAGCCGTAGCGGCGGACAGCATTTAAGTCGAATCACTGTTGATATCAGGCATACCGCCAGTATTATATCAACGTAACACGATAATAAAATGTTGAAATTGATAAAGAGTTCTATATTAGTGTAATAAAATTAGGCGAGTCTGAGATTGACATAACGTTCTGAGTTATCAGATTAAAAAATGTCTATCGTATCTTCGCAAATAAATCCGTTTTCTTACGAATCAGAAAAAGTCTTGGAATACAATCTTTGCCTCCTTCTCTATAGAAAATCCAACTAAACCCTCCACTATTCTTATCTATTATTTATTATTAATCATCAAGTGTCACTTGAGTAAGATATATCACTAAGACCGAACATTCCATATCATTTTTTATCAATCCCATATGCATTTTTACATTATTCGGAGCGATGATATTTGCTCTGAAATTATTTAAGTGCAACAAACGAGTTGTCAAATTGGATGTTAATAGAAGTCATTATCGCTATGACATACACATTTTAGTTAACGAGTTGTAACCTCGAGAAACGTGTTATGTTCAAAGAAATATCAACTGCGCCATTTGGAAGTAATCATACATGCTACGTTCGTACAGTCGATAATTAGCGTTCAACGAGAACGAACAAAGCATAGTTTACAATCCATTACGTGAAAGAATAAATTATTACTGAATATGAGTGAATCAGCTGCAAAGCAGTTTTTATCAATTTGTCGAAATTAATCAATTCGATACAGATCGTTTTAAGTTTTATTTTAGAATTATTACTTGTATGTTTTCGAGTTATGTGTTGAAAAATAATTTGATACATGAGATGTCTCTTGATATTATTTACCTTACCTTTCGATTATAATGATTTCAACGTACAAAAAACTTAAAAGTTTAATATTAGAATTAATTTCCACTACGTGTCTACTTATTATTTTAAATATAAAAAATGTATTTAGGATTATGTTACTAAATGAACACACCATTAAATTAATCTAAATCTGCTTCGACGACAGAGAGCTGAAAGTGTTAAGTTACAGATCGTGAATACATTCAAATAAGAAAATTGCGTTTATTTTTCTATTTTTTTAATGTACATATAACAGAATTTTCGCAAATGTTTTAATGGTTTTATATATGTTTTATCCGGCAATGTTATATAGATATAAGTAAGTACTTATCATCAGTGTACACATGAGAAGCGTCACCATCTGGCAGGCCGTAAAGGAAGGAACTGACCTAATGAATTCCGTCTGCTTTATTTAGAATCCCCTCGAAAACGCATAAAATGTGCGTGTATATCTCGACGGCCATGTGTACGCCGCGAAACGGACGTAAACTTGAAGAGGCTTGCGAACGTTTATTCGCATTTCCTGTTCCAATTGCAATTGGATAGTATACTCTTTACTTTCAAATTGTTAACAAAAATTAGTTTGCGATATTCACGAGAAATACACCATTCATGATTTTCATATGAATTGGAATGCATAACATGGAAGCGTTTTTTAAGTAGTTATTTTGTCGTGTAAAACATAAAACATTTATCCCATTTGTCGTGTAAAAACATTTTGTCTCAATAAAAATAATTTAGCCATTTAAAAACAATTATTTTTGTCTATAAAATCGCTTTTTTATTTAAATACTTCCAATTCCATATGAACAATCAGTTGCGAACTATCATAGTAAAAAGAATCGACTTTCACACTTAGGAAATGTACCTTTTATGATTTTATGGAAGCTAAGATTTAGTAAAATTTACATTTTTTAATACGCGTCAGCATCTATTTTTATAGTTTCATGTTTCTTTTACAACATAAAAACTAATTTTCATAGATAATTGTTGATAAGAGATAACACATTTATACATAAAATAATGAATCTTAGAATTGCATTTATTACTGTAATGGATTACAATTTCATTATCGTACGAAAACAATCTTTAGCACATATAAAAATTAAATGAAAATTCCAGGGAAACGACATATTGTGTTATGAGTTAATTATTATACATGACGTAATCTAAAACATGAGCTTGTTATTTGTGCTTAGTATAGCAAGGTTCCGTAATGCTAACATACAAAAAGATTTAATGATATAAAAGATAAGGCAAAAATTCATCAAATTGTCAACTTCCTACTCGAATCACGATATGTAGATAATTTTTTCTGAATGTAATTTTGCTATATTGTTTCATTTTACGCAATACCATGTTTCATTTTCTATTTATGGTCAGCAATAAATATTATAATAGTTTAGTAATGTGAAGTCTTATTTGCTGAAAAACTTTTTATAATTGCTTAGGAAAATGTCGAATACTTTATTAATTGCACATCCATCTATTCTCTCTCGGGTTCGGTTTATCGACTTGATAATCATTACCGTAATTGCAAATAGGCAATTTCGAGTTAAAGCGACGCAATTACGGCAATGGGATATAGCGCATGAGGGACATGATCGATAAATGAACAAGTTTCATCTGATCATATACTTTTTTAGTATATATTGATCATCTACATCTGCTTTTAGATAGAATCAACAATAAGACAGAATTACTGATAGCTATTAATTATTTTGAATTTTAGATTTGATAATAAATTAAATATATTTGTAAATTAAATTAAGAAAACATCTTGTTGAGATCTCAATATCTAATATTTTTATGTAAATTTATACATACATTTTTTAATTTATAAATTATGCATCGATTACTGTCGGATTTGAAGTTCAATTAAAAAATAAAGACTAATAATATTACAAATTAAATTAATCGTCAAATTTAATAAAATGATGTTATAATCATCTTAAAACACTGCAAAGAATTTATTTAGAATATATTTGCTTATAGAAAATATACTTAAAAATATATTTGCTTCTTTTATTTTCTTTAGCTTTAAACACAATCGCAAAAGAGCCAATATGTCTATTCTAAAATGTTTTTAATACAAGTATTAGTTACCTTTTAATATAAATGTAATAATTAACAATTATTCTATACAACAAATCTCTTAAATAAATCAATATTTTATTCAGGACATTTAATCAATTACGCTCCCAGCTGTTTTCCGCTCCAAAGTAACAGAAACAGTTTTATAAAATAGTTTTAAAACGCATTCTCTTTAATATGTTGTTAAATGTTTCTTATATAAATCAATTATTGCATAATAAGGTAAAGTAATCACAAAAAATTGATTGATTTTGATATATATGGATAAACTGTGTGCGGTTTTGCAACTGAATCGTTGATTCGGATTTCCCCGCAATTCTGATGCCACGCGAGCTATAACTAGCTTTCCTAGTAGATTACGTGCCCACACTACTGTCGGTTTTTACTTTGATACGCGGGACCTTGCACGATTTTTTTCCTGCAATAAGGATAAATAACAGATTATATAAAAGAGTTAAAATAAAACTTTTATCATAAATTTAACGTAAATTTAACAAAATATTTTGCAAAGTAATTGTTTAAAGTACATAATCAGCTAAAAAACCTTTAATTTTAAATATAATTTAAATACAAGTTCAAATTTTAAATTAGATTTGTCTATTCGGATCACTTTGATATTTATAGTTATAATATAACTAATTAATACAAATTAATGCAAATTAATTATAAATAAAAGACAGTAATATTTTCTTTTGGTAAAGTTTGTCTCGCTATTTTGGACGAAAAGAATAATAATCAATGAATCAGTTGCATAATTTTTGATTTATATTATATATCAAGTTCCAATATGTTTTCGCGTCTATAAATCTAAAATAAATCCGAAAAAGCAGAGCTTCACATACAGATAACTTTAGAAAATATAGCGTAACAAGATTCTCGAGTGACAAAATTTCATTGAACGGAGTGATGGACCATTCAGTGAATCATCGTGGTATCTTTTGCCAAACGTGAATTTCACAAATTGAATTCCACGCGGTCACAACAGTCGTGCTAGTTTTGGAGCAGTTGATTTTTGCAACGGAACGATATAGTGTGAATCATACTATCGAATATACCTTTGAGATGACATGTTACTTCCATTTATTTGCTATCAAAATATTTGCATTGTGCCAGTTGTGCGCGGAATTTCAAATATTAGCAATTTATCAAATCTTTCATTCCCTTTCGATGAACTCAACTCCTTACACAATTTGTAACAATTTCGAAGCTACATTATTTACATCGAATATGCATTTCTCTTAAAATCTATTAAAATTTTTCAGATACTTTGAAATATTCCAACTACCTTAAAAGGACTGAATCTTATTTCTAACATGATTTCAAATGTCTATATATTTTTAAACAAAAAAAGAAAAAATATTGTTATATGTTATTTTTAAAATATGTAACTATTTTTTAAATGTAATATTTTGATAGTGTAAATCTTTTTTTTTATTATAGTAAGATTAGTGTACTGTTATAATTTCCTAGCACTTATAATAAATACCATATTGCAAATTTTTTAACGAGTTTTTAACGAGTTTCGTTAACTTAAATTCACAAACGACAATTATTCTGTGCTACACCATACTTCGAGTACAGCATAAAATACACATACAATGTTTTCAATAATATCTGATTCTCTCACGAAACACGGAAGTTATGTATAATGCAATTGCGACACCAGGACCAATTATACGCAATTAAGATCAGAAATAAAGTAACAATTTTTTACGGTAAAATTACGGATTGTTACATTATTGTCCACGAAGATTGATATCAAGATCATAAATAAGATTAAGTTTAGTCAAGCTAATATAAAAGAATTTACAAGAATTTACCCGCATATACCTAATCGACGATAGTTTTAACCAGTGACATACTTGTCAATATCAGTTTAATCCGGTAAAGTTTGAGCACGTTATGATACTTGACGCAAGATGAATATATAGTACACGATAACCAAACGACACACAGCCAACGTATCGAAATTCTGCTGATGTAATTATATCTACGTCAAATTTATGAACACGGAAACAAATAGTTAAATCTGACTAGTCTTTTTTTTTGTTTGAGCTTACGTCAAATCGACGTAATACGTCGAGTTCGAAGAGATAACTGCAAATATTAATAATTAAAACGGGAAAAAAACGCTACAATTAAGTCATTAAATTTTATTATTTAAAAAGCAACAAACACGCGGATTTAAAATTTTTGATATTTAAGCGTTTACAGCATTAAATTTTCATCCCAATCTGTGTTTTTATAAAAATAAGATTTTTTTTTGTGAAAGGAAAGAGTAAATAAATAAATAGAAGAATGAAGATTTTAATCTTATTTTTTGGTAAATTTGTGTTACTGCAAAAGGAGTGAATGTAAGTAGATAATATTCTCGCTTATTAAATAAAAATTTCTTTGAACTTTGTCAATATGATGAATCATGCACTATATGACATAACATGATGAATAATTAATCCTTTGCAAAAACTGTTAGAACATACTTTTTCCTTGATTTATTACAGCAAAACTTTAGATCAAATTATTATTGATAATTAATAACATTCTGATTCTTCTAACAGGCCCGCATCAATATCACTTTCTACGAAAATTTGATTTTTTAATTTATATGTACGTGTAATATATATTATATTATGAAAACTATATTATAATTTAATTTTATTATACATATTGTCTACTTATACAAATTATACAGCACATGTATTAAAATAAAATTTTATTTATTATTAATATAGATTTTTATTTATACGATTTTATTTGTACTCTTTTTATGATAATTCTATTGAAATAGATAAGAATCAATTATAAAGTCACTCGATTCTGCGGGAATTCAATATAAAATTACTGCAGTTTTTCGTTTTTTTTGCTAGTGTCTATAATTAACTAGTGACTTAGACGGCGTATGTCACGCGAGTTTAACTTTGAAATTAAAATGTACTTTTCCTGATAAGAGAAATTTGCACGAAGTTACAATTGTCATCGTCGCAATTATGTCTATGTCTACGGAATTTTTTAAATTGTTTTTTTTCTTTTCATACATCATAGAAATACTATGATATAAATTGACACTGTAAATTTTGCGTTATGTTTACGCTTAATTAAATTATAAATTTTGTTTATAATGAGTAATTAAAGCAAAGAATTATGCATTTAAATATTTTGGCACAACATTTTTTTATTTTTTACTACGTACATATATCCCTTCTATTAAAATTCAAGATCCTATGCAATTGTATTTGATTTGATATTATTATATTCTTTAAGCAAGATGATTTATAATTGCGTACTGACAGCCGTCACATTTTATATTATTTATATGATATAACTGTCATATAAACTGTCATGTCTGTGGAATAACTTCTTTCGACAGAATCTCTGATTATACATGTAACCAATCCGTTTCACACACAAAAAATTTATTATAAAATTTCTTAAATTAACATTTCTTTCTTTTAAGTCGCATAAGTAATTAACTAGATTAAAAGATTTTTATTTTAAAATTATATAATTATACAATTATGTTAACAAATTATATACTTGTTATATATCTTTATATATATTTTTTAGGTAAATTCAGTAAGCAGATTTTTATTTATAGATTCTTATTTATATATTTCTAAGTAAGTTTTTAAATAATAATTTAAGTAATTTTTAAGTAACTTGTTAGAAAAATATACCCATGTCCCATGTAGAATATGCATATGTACAGACGTAACAAATGACAGTATACAATATATGCAAATTAGATAAGAAATTAATTGCTTTCAGATATTAATATACAGTCCTAGGCTAATATATAATTTCACAAATAATTTTAATATCAACAATATCTTTGCACGTAAAAAATCTTAAAATTTATTATTATGTAAATTGCTTCTTTATGACGTTAAAGTAACGCACGGTTTATGTAAAAGCCCATGTTGTCATGTTAAGCTCGTCGTTCCTCTTAAAGAAATCAGCACATTCATGACAACTCGTTAAAAGATGTTAAAAAAAGGCGCATCCATCGCTTATATCATTCAACGTCGCGTAGCCGGATTTGATTATCAGCCACACATACACACCAATAAACTGTCGTTAGCGTAACACAATATCGCTAGCAATACAACTTACGTCATTTTAGATGTATTTTATGTATTTCGAACTCATTGATACAGACACATGGCAATGAATGTATCGTCTTAAAAAGGGTCTCAATATTTGGAGTCTACTTAATTGCGCTCATTACTACTGAAACTAGCATCTGCTATCTTTCAGATTAAAAAAACAGAGATTTTTTTAAAGAAAGAATGTTTTGTATGAAATGAATACACCTAAAAAATGGTTTTGTGTTAAATCTAAAAATTCAGTTAGATACAAACTTAATACAGATTTAAGAATAATTTTATTGGACCATCAAAAGAATTATGTAGAATGCTCAAGTTGGTTGCTAGAGGGTCAAAACTTATTGTTCATCATGCTTGAGTTTCCCAGATAATTATTTGTATGGTCCAACATAATTATATCACATTATATCCGATTATATCTAGCTAAATTTTTAGGTACTTCAGCGGAACTATTTTTTCCGTTTTATTTTTTATTTTTTTCATTATTTTATTTCAAATAATAATCAAGTAGAATAATAACGCATATTTAAAATTAAATTTATTTTTTTTAATTTTTAAATTACACATTTTTATATTTTATGTTTTTAAAATGTACATTTGCATTTTAGAAAAAGAAAAGGAATAAATATATTAGATATGATTAGCAAAACAAGAAATCCATTGTTAAGCATTTGCTACGGTATTTTTTGTTTAATGTACATGCAAATTCCTAAATCATTGCTTCCTTGAAGATAGATTAAGCAAACGAAGCTGATAGAAATGTTCGTGAGATCTGCAAGCAAACAAAACAATTATTGATTTAACAACTTATCAATTGATTGCTTGATTGATTGAATAGTAAAATTGGCATTAATTATCGCAGATAAAAGAATGTTGATGCAATTTCTATAGTAAATTTCATTCTTTTATTAAATAATATAACATATTATACAACAATAATATTCATGATTTGAATCAATGTCAATTTGTTTTAAAATTTTCACGTGATTAATCTGAATTTAAAAAATTCTATTTTAAATTTTTATTCTAAGTTTTTTATATATTAACCCTTATCTCCCCACACTTCATCCCCGTAACATAAACCTCCACTGGACTCCCACTTCTTTTAAAAGCTTGTAGAAATTACTCTATTCATTTTTTCGTCTTGAAAAAAATCATAGATACTCTTCAAAGTATGCTGAATCAATAATCTATTTTTTTTAAGCCGAATTATAATAAATAATAAAAAAAATCGTGATTGAAGAGGTTTTTCTTACTTAAAAGTGCGCTCAAATTTTTGCTGAGATCTCCCATGAATCCCACGTGGGGTTTAAGGGTTAAAAATTTAAGAATTAAAGAACTATTATGATTCAAATTTTTATATGTGTACATAATATATATATATTTATATTTATATATAAAATATGTATTTACACACACACACACACACGCACACGCACACACACACACACGCGCGCGCGCGCGCGCGCGCGCGCGCACGCACGCGCACGCACGCACGCACGCACGCACGCACGCACACACGCACACGCACACACACACACACACAGACACAGACACAGACACAGACACAGACACACGCGCGCGCGCACACACACACACACACACACACACACAAAATTCTATGTAAAAATTCACATATGTATTTTATAAAACATTACATCAGTCAAGATAATTTGGTAATACATAATGCATATCATTTAACTTTTATTTTTAAGTTTTTGACTCAATGAGAAAACAATTCAAAAATCGATCAAATTATATTTAAATTGCATTTACTGTTAAATTTTTTATATAGAAAAGACTTTAGATAAAATATATTGAATATATATATGCAATGATAAATGTGATTTATCTATATTGTAAAAATGATAAGTACAACATGTAACAAATGTCATCTCGATAAGAAATAATTATGATGCTTGATGTCGATATGATCAATTGAATCAATAAATCGTTTTTCCAGTCTTTCCAGAAACAGACATTTTTTTTACTTCTATTGATTTCTTCTTTAAAAGTTCGTAAACGCAATTCAGTGATTTAGTTCGTGCTTCAACAGTAATAAAACATTTTATAGTCACTGTAAAATGCTCTTCAAAGACCGAGTAAAGGATTCTAGCGCAGAAAGACCGGCATTGCATCACCTCTGTCAGCCGCTTATTAGTAATAACAATAGCGAACAATAACTCAACAGAAAAGTAGCTAGATAATCTACTCGCGGATCAGCACTTCCTTCCAGTATATAAATTCCGAAGCAATAGAGTTCGGTGACGTATCTTCGCAAGGGTGCCATCGTAGACATATATCCGTCAATGTAAACATTAAGTCAACGTCATCGGCCGCATTGACAGTTCCTCGTCGTCTATATAAATGTCGGAACCATTGGAAAAGATAGTAGTCGCTCGCGGAATTCGATCGCACGGCCATCCTTCGGCGACTCGCGCGATAATGATAG
Organism: Cephalotes varians; assembly: GCA_037157785.1. Classification (NCBI taxonomy): domain Eukaryota; kingdom Metazoa; phylum Arthropoda; class Insecta; order Hymenoptera; family Formicidae; genus Cephalotes; species Cephalotes varians. Next base: position 353,041 of record JANQDE010000080.1, read on the forward strand.
GAACTAAACCGCCTCGTCGCAATTTCGTTCCGCGAACGACTTTTTAGTAAAATAAAATTTGTTGCGCACGTACGTTTCAACGAACAGGCAGAGTTCAACGGACGAAATTTCTGAAATGGGAACTTGGCTAATTGAAGTGCAACGCTATTAATATCGAAACTCTTTTTTGAGTGATTTTAAAATAGTGACAAGGTGAGTCGGATCGCGACACACAGCTATGTTTTATGTTTGTGAATTGCTTTGTTCATTACGTTTTACCTTTTTCTCTTCGAGACCTCCTCGCTTCTGTTTTATTATTTCTTTCATGTCTCATTGTTCGTACGTAAGTTTTCTCTGTGTATTCTTCATGTGCACGCACAAAGCTTGCTTCTTTTCGCCATTGCCACATTTAGAGGCGTCAAAGGATTTTGAAATGCGATTGAATCATCACGACTTACGCGCCTTCTCATCTCGCGTTGTGGATGCTCTGCATTTTCGCCGGTAGCATTCTGCGAAACGCGATGAAAATCGCGCTCGTTTCTCTTGAAAACGCATTTCTTTTCTTCTCTTTTCCTTCCTCTCCCTTTTCCCTCGTTCCCTACGCAAGCACGTCGAGGTTTACGAAACGCGCACGCAGTCGCCCACGCAAACTCAAAAAATCGATGCGCGCACGTTCTCGCGTGCCTCGCGGACACGCATGCGGCACCATAGTTCTATTAACCCTTCGGATATATCTTTGCGTTAATTGACACAATTTTAGACCGTCGTCCGTACAGCAATTTGTTTTAAATATGATGGCCTCGCATTTCGAACTGCGCGTGTGTGTTGCGGTCGTCCATGTAAGCGGTCGTGGAAAGGGAAGTTCGACGCATGCTTATTTCCTTAATGTACTCGAGGGGTTTTCGTCCACGAGGGGTTCAAGTTTTCGCGACGTTCAGTGCCTCGTGTCAGATTCTCGCGGATCGCTTCACAGCAATACTGTAAATTGCAAATCGCGAGTGTTAAAATTCCATCGTTCTTCCAATCGGATCTCTCGTCGTGAGTATCGAATTGAAATTTTATCTCGAATATAATGTGATTTTATCATTGACTTTTATATTATCTACTCATGTTTCATAATCGTTCGATTTATTAAAAAAACAACAAGTGAATCAAATTTATTAGACTTTGTATCGATTGCTTAAACATATATATTTTTTTCGGAATCTATGTTAATTTCAATTTCTTTTTTTTCTGCATAACCGATAGCAAAATTGATAAATACTATTTGAATTAATAAATTTTGTATAAAATGTGAATTATAAGCGTTAAATACAGTTGCGAAAAATGCATTGAGTTATATATATATATATATATATTTTTTTTTTATAAAACTTTAAATAATAAATTTATTTTTTTATCAAATCTTTTCTTGTTTAATAGTGAAGCAATTTTATTATAATTTATATTATTAATGATATTTTAAATGATACTATCATTTTGATTAAAATATATTCCTGATTTAATTGTTTCCGATTTTGCTTTATTTAATACAAACTGTAGATCGAAATATTATTAATAAAATAATTTTGTAATTTGGTAATTTCGTCGGCTAAGTGTTTTATCCATCGATGTTTTAGCTATGTTTTATAAAATATGTAAATATAATTAAAAATATTTAAATAATTAACAAAATATATAATTTTCTTACTACACAAAGAAATTAAATTTTCAAATGTAATGGATAATATGGTTATATAATACAAATTTGCAGATACAGAGTGGAGCAAGCTATTTTTATTTTAATGTAAATATAATTTCTCAAAATTTGCATTATTTTTAAATTGTAATGCAACTAAATTTTATATTAGTAATCCTTGGATTAGCTAATTCATTTAATCTAAATAAAAAATAATAAATTAAATAGAGGAATATAATGAAATCTTTATATATTGATTATATATATTGAAGAAAGGCAATTTCTTTCAAAAAAAAAGGTTTTTTGCAAAACAATTATATAAAATTTATTAATGAGAAATATGTCATAAATGACATGATGCATTACATGTTATCATTTGAAAGCCATTATTTTTCCAATAGATTAATTTAATCATCGAGAGAAAGGTTCCAAAATGACATATTTTGATCGATTATCTGTTCGCAATTCGCCTGTCGCGTAAGCCGTGATAAATCGAAGTCTTTCTCCGAGCCAAGTTGATAAGGGGAGCGACCGTCTATGGGAGGCACGTTCAAGGACGACGTACATCTCGATGTCATCGTTGTGTGACAAATCGACAACGTAAACCGCATGTTTGAGAAAGTAAAGACCGGCATCAAAAACTATTTTGTAGATTTATTTGTTTTAACAGCGTGGGATACATACATTTGCAAGCAAGAAGCGATAGTAAATCGATGTAAATGAATCACGCTGCATCGATTTTGTTTTCCATCTCGTTGGCCGTAATTATACGCCGGTGTAGCGAATCAGAAGAAGAATTCGCACAAGATACAAACGAGATTTTTCTTTAAAAAATTACATTACACTACACATCATTTTACCGTTATAAATTCTTGTTCATATTCTTTAATAATTTTTTCTTCTGTCTCTTTTTATAATTTTCTTTTGTCTTCTACAAAACATAGTTTGGTAAACAATAACAGGATTATAAATCTATTAGTTTTTTTAGATGCTACAAATTTAAATAAAAGTATTTTGTTTATGTCAAAGCACTTATACTTATAACTTTGATTAAGAGTAAAGTGTTAAGAGTAAAAGTGATCTAATTTCAAATACATAAAAAAATAAAAAATTCTTGTTTTTTTTTAATTTAAATTGAGTAAAAGAAATTTAATCTCTTAATTTAACTATTTAAATATTTAACGTTGAAATTTATAGAACGTTATATGTAATTATTTTAAAATTTTGTTTGGGTAAAATTGATCTTTTATCAAAATTAGTGAAAAAATAATTTTTTATATAAAATGACAAAAATTATTTATCTGTTAAGAAAAATTGTTAAAACTGTTAAATTTGTCACTAAATTTCATGATATTAGTTTTCAGTAAGCTCAAATACATAGAATTATATTTTTTTATTAAAACTTAACTTATGAATTTAAAATTACAAAATTACATTAAATATTCTTGAAATAGCTTAGTAAACTTAAAAAAACATTTTCTATTCTGACTAAAATATTTTTTTATATTCTCTTATGTTGTTTCATGTTCATACACAAATATATCATGTAGATATCGATACATGCGTATCTGACATCAGTAAACATCGAGTACGTCGTACTTCGATAGATTCTCTTAGAAACCTTCCTTTATTAAATTACTCGGCCCTTGGACCTCGTAAAAAGGATCGATCATGTTGCATCAAGAGCCTGTCAGGAGCGTAATTTGTGTCTCGCGGAAACAATTATCGTAAAAATCTTAATGCAAAATTAAACAATAGCGCAAAGTTAGCGCTCTGTAAAAAATTAAAAGATATCAGAAAGAAAAAGATAAAAACACTTCAGTTCAAAGAATACATAATCGCATTGGTTAACTTGTATTATCAAACGGATAAACATTTACTTGTGAAAATAACGTTTGTGCCAATTTAATTGATAAAAAATTGACATTTTAACAATTTATCATATAATTATCATATAATCCTATTATACATCGCTATCACTTTCTTAGGTTGTCACCATGAAAAATTACTCATAAATTTCTTTATCGCATCGCTAATAAATCACCAAACTTGCAAGACGTTGAACCGCACAATTGAATTTTGGGGAATGTGGCTAAATAATTACTCGAAAATTTGCATGCCTCAAAACGCAGTCATAATACTATTTATAAATCTGTAGGAAGAAGAGAGTGAATGAGAGTGATAATATTCTTTACGCATCTGATGTATCCACATACTCGTTTACAAACATGAGACAATCTTTAAACATAGATTCGTCAATATCTTATCTCATTTTCGAGTCTTTTGGATAGTTCAGATGATGGAAGGCGAATTATCTGAGCACCGGTCACTAGAATCATTAATTAAAATGTAAAAGCCGTACATACCGCAGACATTTGATCCATCTCTGACTCATTGCTCGCAAATGTTCGTAGTATTTTCTGCGAAATACTTCGACGTGTGGCCTTAATTGCTTTTAGTTCTTGTTATCACTCCGTGAGGCCTTCTAATCAATACTGAATACAATGTCGCCTTTCAAAAATTGTGCAATTTGCGCAATATTGAAGAGAATGTTTTATTATGCGCTAAATGTCTAAATAATATAATAATACAACAAGCAGAATGTACTCATACACATCAGAATAAATTATTATTGTATATTTTTTTAGTTTTTTTTTTAGTTTAGTTTTTTTTTATAACTGTCACCCTAGCCGCTTAATCGCTCTTAACTATTCATGCGGGAGGATAATGACTTGAATAATGTGCAAGGACAGCTGAAAAGTAAACAAAATATTGCTTGTAAGAGTTTTCAGACCAGACAAGATGGAGAATCGTTTTCAGGGCAAAGCACCGGAAGATGATGTAATTGGACAAAATAACAAGAGACCCTCAATATCTCTAAATATGGGCGGGCTGTGGGACGTAGTTCCACGACTAGACCATTACAGGTATTTTTATAATTGAAATATTTCAACCTTTAAAGTTAATTAAAGTATATCACATATATCAAATTAATTATTTACATATACCTATTCATTGTGTTCTTAATTATCACGTTATATGTTTCATTGTGTAAAATTGATTTAAAAAAGAAAAACTCTTGATTGTTACAAAATTTGCTATAAAATTTGTCATATTTCAATCTTCTATTTTTTTATTCGTATCGATACGTTAACATAACGAGATTTTCCACGTTTCATTCGTTTAAGTAATATTGGAAAATCATTAAACCTTTTTCACATATATGTCCTCGATATAAAAAAAGTCAGTATCGTTTTTTTTTGTACATTTATCCGAAAAGGATTTATTCGATGAATTCAGTCGGTCGGAAAAATAATAGTTTTATTGTTACAATATCACCAATCTCTCTTTTATAGATTAAGCCGTCGCGCGAAAAGACCATCTCTGAGCACTCTGCATGAAGGAAATCTCATTAAGGTGAGGAAACTTATATAAATTTATGCTTTGTCACAAATATGATAGTATTAAAATATCAGATATTAATTAAAAAATTCAATATTTAAAATAAAATAAAATATATGTAAATACAAAACACATATAGTTAATTAGACATTAAATTAACGAAACTGATATCGGAAACAGTGAAAAATAATATTAAAAAATTTTAAATATGCCTATTGTTCATTAATTTGTTTTTTATTAATAAAGAATTATTTATTAATAAAAAGTGAAAACATCTTTGGATGAATAATATTATTATCCCATAAAAGAAAATATGTGTTTTTATTTTAAAGTAGAAATTAAAAATAATATTTTATGTATTATAAAAAATTTTGTATATTTATCAATATATTTATCATAATTATATTAATCATAACTAAATTGATCTAATAACAACTTTGTTTTGCTATTTTATCATCGCAAAGAACTATACATATTTTATCGTAAAAAATTTAAATATATTAAACATAGAGACACATACATACAAACTTTATTATCAAAATAATATATATTTTTAATAATAATTAATTAATAATAATTAATAAATAATATAAAAATAAAATAATACTATAATTTATTAAGTCAAGAATTATATTATATAATAAAATAATATGCTTTTTATTATAAAGATTTTAAATGAATATTGTTAAGAAAATGAGAAACACGTAGAAGAAAAATAACAAGATATTGACAAACAAAATAATTTTATACAAAATAACAGATATTAAACAGAGATATAAAAAATAGATATAAACATAATAAGAAAAAAATATAATTCCTAACTTTATATTTCAGAATTTATAAGAAATATCAATTTTGAAAAATTATTTGAGAATCGTTATCAGATAAAAATTACTCAATTTTTTATATATGTATTGTATATATGTGAGTAAAAAATCAAATTTTTCACGATTACTCTTTATCGTATTAATCGAATAGTAATCGATTTTTTTATTCGAAGAATAAGAAGAACGTTCAAAACAAATATAAAATTCGAAACAAGTTTAAAATTTTGCTAAAAATTATGTCTTTTATTTCTTAAGAAAATGTATAAAATTTATTTTACTCATTTATCTCTAGAATTCTTAAATAAAATAATATATATTTTTTAATTAATTGTCTTTTTATGTTGAAAATATAAAGTATTAAAACGCAATTTTTTTTAATAATTAGATGAGATTTAGCAGTAATTTCTAAGAAAATATATTACGTAGAATAGTAAGCAAGTATTCGATTTTCGTGAGTGATCAAAGAATTGCCTCACATTGTGATTTCTCTTCCTTATTTCAAACACGATCGAAGTCGTAAAGGTAACAAAACTAGGCAAGGGGAAACTAGTTTATTAAGTTTACGCAGCAGTAAACATCCGTTCAGTGAGATTGGAAGAAGTACCATATGGATATAGAGTTGTTATATCCGTGCATTCAAGAACTGATAGCATTGATTATATAATACATTGATTATATAAAATTATAATTTCTTATACTTAACGAAAGATGGTTTATTAAAAAAGAAATATATTGTATATATTTCATATTTTATAATTTGATATTTTTACTCCATGCATATATTTCTTTATAATTACTTTATATATAAAAATTTATTATTTTATATATAAAAAATATTGTTTCTATTTTATAATTACTCCATATATGTATATATATGTATAATATTTAATTATGTATATTTTTATATATGTAGAAATATATAAAACCGTAACAATAAATTAATTACTCATAAATATATCATTATTTATTTATATTTGTAATATTTGTATTATTATTCATAAATTGTTAACAGATTTGTTGATTAAGTAAAAATTTAATTATTTTGTCCTTAACTCTCGCTCAGATTATAACTAGATAGCATTTATTATAAACGTTATTATAAACATAAATAAAAAATTAAAAAAAATATATAGAGAAATCTTAATTTTATTGATAATGTAATTATTGCATATAAATAAAAAGTAATGATTAAATTATTAATTATTAATTATTAAATTATGTATAATTTCATTTAAAATAAAATAAAATAGATTTAAATAAAAAAAATATTTATAAATATATATAATGAATAATTATGTCTATAACTAAAATGGAAATTCGAAATATATTAGCTTTAACTGATATTGCGATAATTCGGTATGCAATTAATTATAGCGTTATCTTGGATACACAAAGTATACAAAGTGTATAAAAATTTACAATTATCATTTTTTAACATTTTTCAGTTATCTCAAATTTCTCAATACATATATGTTATCTGTATATCTTTTCAGTTTGCTCAATATGTCCTTGTATATTCTTGAATATATTATAGCATAAATGTTTGTGAAAAAGTTTTTACGTTGCTTCAAAACATCCACATTCGCTTAATTTAGTTATATTAAAAATTTATTACTTTAATTATATTTTCAAAATATAGAAAAGCAGATTTTACGTTTAACTAATTTACTTAAAATTTGACATTGATTCTTTTAAAAGTAAGATATAAAAATTAGATTTTGTAATTTTCTCATTAACGCTTAATTATGTTACTTAATTATTACTGTCAATAATATTAATTTTATTTCTTTTACACGGTTCGTGATGAAAAATATTAAAACTACGCAATATAACGCGTGTCGTATTTCTAAAGTTCAAGTAATTTTCAAACTTTTCAAACTTTTTTTTGCAATCAGTGGAGTTTCTGGAATTTTTCTTTACCAGTACATCAGTGTACTATCTTATATAATTCATATAATTTATTATCAGGATTATACTGTTGAAATTATGTAATTATGTAATTATATAATTATATAATTACATACAATTTGTGATGCTGCATGGCGTCGCTATCGAATTAGCCGACATCGAATTGCCCGACTCAAGCAGTGCGGAATTGAGCCTCTAAATAAACACTCTTCCAGGACGCCAATACCGTCGAGACCGGACAAGTCGGGAGCGTCGTCGGTCAGCAGGGTCACGTCGGAATAAAATTAGGATGGATCCAAGGCGTTCTCATACCATGCCTGCTGAACATATGGGGCGTTATGCTGTTTCTGCGACTCTCGTGGGTAGTCGCGCAGGCCGGCATTCTGCAGACCATCGTCATTATCGGAATATCGGCGGTCGTCTGCGTCATTACGACGCTTAGCCTCAGCGCAATTAGCACTAATGGGGAAGTAAAGGGAGGTGTGTTACGGTAACGCATTCTGTAATTCTTTTTTTCCGAAGGAGTGCCGTCGTGCACACCACCGCTCTATATACGATTGTGTTAGATGCTCGGTGTTTTTTCCCCGAACTAGAAGATTCTCATCAGAATTATTTATCCAATTTAGCCGGGGTAATTTGTCTTGATAGAGGCAGAAAACATGATTATAATTCCTCTAAATTTTGCCGTTTCTTATCTTTTGAAGAGGTTGCGATTTATATAACAGAGAATAGTAATAAATACCAAAGGTAAATTATTAAATAATTTAAAAGCATGATTACTTCAAAGCCATTAAAAAAATTGAATGTGAAGGATGAGAAGCTGAAACTTTATATCATCATAAAATGAATAGATTTAATAAATTATCTTTCAATGTATATAAATATGTTGAAAAATTTTGTTTTTAACTAATTTTGAATAGAGTCTGCTTTAATTCGTGGGTTGAACAGTTTCGAATCCGCTTTAGTATCCTGACAAAGTTTTGATACACATAATTAATCCCAAATAATTTGAATAATGTCGGGCTATACTTTCATTTTTACAAGAAGATTCTTATCAATTAGAAATAAAATTAATTGATCTACAGGTGGGATATACTTCATCATATCTCGATCTCTTGGGCCGGAGTTTGGCGCATCGGTTGGCATCGTGTTTGCGTTTGCAAATGCTGTAGCGGCTTCTATGAACACGATCGGTTTCTGTGATTCCTTGAATGATTTATTAAAGACGAACAATTTGAAGATCATAGATAATAGCGTGAATGACGTTAGAATCGTTGGTATAATAGCACTCGTCGTTATGATTCTTATCTGTGCGATCGGCATGGAGTGGGAATCAAAGGTACTAGATCTGATTATATCAGGAATATTTTGTTTACGTATATCATATCGAATTTTTTAAACTCTTCTTTTTAAACTTGTTATAAAAATAACAATTTGATGAAAAAATATGATTGTAGAATAAGATGTTTGTTTTGATTTGCTATTACACTCCGCGCTCTTTCATTAGGCACAAAACTTCCTTATAGCCATCATCGTGGGTGCGATCTTTGATTTTTTAATTGGTACTATCATGGGACCACAAAATGAGGAACAGAAAGCGAAAGGTTTCATAGGGTTTTCCGGTGGGTATGAAACTACAATTAATGAAACGATAATAGTAATACGATGTGAATATCAAATGAAAATGGATCTATCAAAGAGATCGTTTTAATAACTAAGAATATTATTTTTAGCGAACGTATTTACGGATAATCTCGGATCGAATTATCGGTACTCTGAGAAGAACAATCAAACTTTCTTCTCGGTGTTTGCTATCTTCTTCCCATCGGTCACCGGAATTCAAGCGGGCGCTAACATATCCGGTGATTTGAAGGATCCAGCGAGCAGCATACCTATCGGGACCCTTCTCGCTCTACTGATCTCCATGCTTAGTTATGTAACTTTCGTTTTTTTCGCCGGCGCCGCGGCTGTCAGAGACGCAGGTGGTTTTGTGAATAGTACTATTGTGGATTGCATTCCTGAGTGCAAATACGGACTGCACAATAGTTACTCGGTATGTCAATATTTAAAATATTAATATAAAGATACAGTCCATTTCAAAATTATCATATTCTTTCTTATTTCAATTTCAAACGATAGTCTCAATTCTAAAAAGTGCATTACTCAAAGTTGAAATAACAATTTTTGCTGTAAAAATCTTAAATTAAGAATTAAATCTAAATTTATTCGTAATTAACTTCAAAGAATATAAACAAAACTTGCAACGTCTTCAACTAATTATTAGTTTAATTTTTACGAAAATATGCAAAACGAGATAAAGCTGCTAAAGAAGTTCTAATTTTACAAACAAAATAAATTTATTTATATTTATCGCTTATAAAATGTTTACTTCAAAAAAATTACCTTCAATGTTTACTTCAAAAAAATTACCTTCAAATTTAAAAAATTGTGAAAAGCAGTTATTAGACATTTTTATTTATTAACTATTAATACAATTTTATTTTACAAAATAATTATTTTTCTCATACAGGTCATGCAGTTAATGTCATTGTGGGGTCCGTTAATTTACGCAGGATGCTTCGCAGCTACTTTGTCGACGGCGTTGACAAATTTATTGTCAGTACCGAGACTCATTCAGGCTTTGGGTCAAGATCGAATTTATCCCGGGTTGATTTATTTCAGCAAGGGATACGGAAAGTCCGGGGAACCCTATCGAGGATATGTTCTCACATTTGGCGTTGCGGGACTCTTTCTCTTAATCGGTAAAGTGTCTGTCCCGAAGTATTACGAACTCATTGGAAGATATCGAATTTTTATTATCGTTAATATTGTTTCCTAGAAACTCTTAATTGTTTTCCCTTTCAGCTGATCTCAACGCAGTCGCACCGCTCATCTCGAACTTCTATTTAGCGTCGTACGCTTTAATCAACTTCTGTACTTTTCACGCAGCATTGATTCGACCTCTCGGATGGCGGCCTAGTTTTAAAGTAAATGAGTAAATCATAAATTATCTAATTAAATAATATACAAAAGTCCAGAAAATGATGCTTTTTAAAAACGCTCAATCTTCAGTACTATCTGATATTATAGTGTCTTCTTCTTCACATGTATGACATTACATGTTTGAAAAAATTATTTCTTATATTTTAAAATTATATAATTATTCTTACATTTCTTATTTAAAAAGATTAATAGTATCTGTTGAAAATTAAAAAAGAAAAGCTTAAGCTTTTTAAAGCGTCTTTACATCAGAAATAAAAGAATACGTGTGATGTTATTAACTTCTTCTTTTTTAGTACTACAATACATGGCTGTCTCTGTTGGGTTTTATCCTTTGTGTGGCGATTATGTTCCTCATCGATTGGGTGACTTCACTCGTTACCTTCGTCATCATCTTCGCGCTATATCTAATAGTAGTTTATCGTAAACCAGACGTGAATTGGGGCAGCAGCACGCAGGCGCAAACTTTTAAGACTGCAATTTCCATCGTCTACAGGTATCATTAAAAGAAAATAATTTCTTCTTTTTACATTTGTATTTCTTTTAATCGGATTCCTTGCTTGGAATTACAGAATGTCGGAATTAATAACTTTGTATTTTAACAATGTGGAGCCTTCAATCTGTAATTTACGATAACTTCTAGATTGAATTCTATTGACGAACACGTGAAGAATTACGCTCCTAAAATTTTGGCGCTTACTGGCCCGCCTGCTGCGAGACCCGCATTGATACACTTAGCGAATCTCATTACGAAGAATAATTCATTGCTGATTGCAGGCGAAGTTTTTCCGGTATTACATCGATTTAGCAATACAACTTTATGCTTATTATTTATAATTGTGGCGAAATTGTAACGCTAAATTTTCAACATTCAAATTTCAGACACGGCTGTCGTATCGATTACGCTCCGTACGCCTAAATAATGGTTCCTTTTGGCTGCAACAACAACGTATAAAATCATTCTATCACTTGGTGGATGACTTGAGTCTGGAACGAGGTGCTGCTGCACTGATGCAGGCAACCGGGATCGGCAAATTAGCTCCCAATGTGGTTCTCATGGGTTATAAAACTCATTGGTCGACGTGCAATCACAGAGATTTGCAAGAATATTTTAATATTTTACAGTGAGTTGACTGACTACCTGCTCCAGAATTACTCTAAAATATGACAAATTAATAATAAAATTAATATTGAAATTAATATTAAAATGAGGATAGCGCATTTCAAAATTTTAATGCTTGTCTTCTCTTTAGCAATGCTTTCGATAACAAGTTGGCTGTAGCAATCTTGAGGATTGCCGAAGGTTTGGACTGTTCCAGTATTATAAACGGAGAAGACACGAACGGAGACGATGATCACGGAGTTCTTGCACAAAGTAGTTATAATTTGACGGGAAATACTCTGATGCACGCCGACAGCAATCTCTCCATGAGCACGCAGATTCCCAGGGTACAAAGCGTGCCGACTATAGGTATAAAAATCGATATAAAATTAAAATAGGAAAAGATCATATTGCCCCTTGTTGATCATGTTAATTTTTAAAACTACATATTGTTTTTTTTATTATTTTTTAAGTAAGTGATTATTGTTAATCTTTGCAAATTTTGAGTAACAAAAATATATCTTATTAAATAGAAATTAGTTTTATCATAAATAAACCATGGAGACCAATTAAAAAATGCAAAAAATTTTTCAATATAATTGTTTCTTACATTTTAGTTTAATATCATTTTATAGGCACTCCATTTACCACACCCGACATGACACCTGTGATTGGATATTCAACAATACATTGGAAAGCTCAAGATAATTTAAAACAGAAGAAAAGACATGCCGTTGACAGATTACTGTAAGTAAAACGGTAAAACATAGTTTTTACATATTAAATATTATTAAAAATGTTCTTCAAATTTAGAATTGATTTTGTTTAAAAATTTAGTCATGCGTTTTTTAAATTTATTTGTTTCTAATTTGTAATATATTACATATTTTGTTAACTAATTAATCTCTCTCTCTCTAACTCAAATTTTTATTAAAATTAAAATCATCAAGAAATTTATTGATTTATACTATTAAGCCTTTATTGATTTATACTATTAAGCCTTTATTGATTTATACTATTATCTTAAATGCCTTTTTAATTCTTGTTGTTTAATATTTTCTCGTATATATATTAAATTTTCTCTGAGAAAAGATTTATTTCACAATTTCGATGTAAAATCATTTTTCTCAATAAAATTTAAAAATTTAACGAAGTTATTTAAATTTGTTTACTATTGTTTACTATAACAATTAATCATCAATCATTTTAGCGAGAAACGAAACGGCGGAATGGCTTCTATACCGGAAAATGTAACAATTTTCCAACAAAAGTACAAGAAAGGAACGATCGATGTGTGGTGGTTATACGATGACGGAGGTAACTTACAAAAATAAGCGGATGATTGAGGTATGTCGATTGAGTTGGTAGACATACCTCAGTCATCCGTATAAAGTTCGTTAGAATTTTCGACTCATTTGTAAGTGGCAGAAGTTATTATTCGACAGGTTTGACGATTCTTCTACCATATATAATCAGCACACGCTCAAATTGGAAGCACTGTAAAATGAGAATATTCGCTCTGACCAACCATAAGCACGATATTAGCGCGCAAGAAAAAGAGTAAGTAAATAATAAAAATAAAAGTGTTTCATAATATAATATTGATAATTTATCAATTAAGTCTTGAACGATCTTACGAAAAGTATCTTGATATAAGATTCATTAATTATCCTGCAGAATGGCTGAGATAATGAACAAGGCACGAATTAACTATAGCAGCCTGAAGATAGTAGATGACATTAGCGTCGAATTAAAACAAGAGACGCGGACTTTCTTTGATAAATTAATATCTGATTTTCGAATAAATGATTCTTCCGAAAATAATGGTAAGTTGAAGGTAATTTTTGTTTTAGCGAGATATCGCCTATTGTGCATTCAATATTCAATGTAAATAATTATTTTTAGAATGCTACATTACTGATAACGAACTTCAGACTCTACGAGATAAGACGCATCGGCAATTGCGGCTGCGAGAATTATTGTTGGAAAATTCAAGGCAGTCCACCTTGGTAGTTATGTATGTATAATAATATATATATATATTTTTTTTTATATCAAGCATTATATAATAATCTTTATTGCGAAACATAAATATATATTCGCGTATTTATGTATAATAATTCCTGATTTTGAATTATTCATTTAATATACAAAAATAGTATCTATATAAATAGTAATAATAGTAATAACACAAGGAAGAAAACATCTATTTGAATATCTTTAAAGATATATTCATAAATATATTTTTGTAAAATTATATTCATCTAAAAATTTAAATACAAATCTGAAAATAATTTTATTGAACTATCAAAATAATTATATAAGATACTCAAGCTAATTGCTAGAATGTTAAAATATTTTGCAGTGTTGCTCATCATGATTGAGTCTCTTACATAATTATTTTAATAGTTCAATAATACTTTAATAGTTCAACAAAATTATTTTCAGATTTGTATCTAGCTAAATTTTTAGATATTTCAGAAAGCCGTTCTTTCTGTGTATGAATATGTAACTCTCGTATCTTCTTATCATTATTTTCTGTATTACAATTTACATATATTATTCTCCTTATATTATTATTAATAATTTCTCAAGAATATTTTTGTAATTCATAGGTCTTTGCCAATGCCAAGAAAGGGTGCAGTTTCGGCACCATTGTACATGGCCTGGTTGGAGACACTTACGAAGGATATGCCACCTACGATTTTAGTCCGCGGAAATCATACATCTGTTTTGACATTCTATTCGTAGTCCATCGAGCATGATTTAGTTATATATGGTACATCTCAATAAAACAAATTTTAATTTAAAAACCAATTCCTTATTTTTTAATATTGATTATTCAAAATGCATCACTTCCGTAGAGATATAATTTTTCACGATGATTGTAAAACTTTACAAATATCTTTGAGTCCTTCTTCGAGATAGTTAAGATCTTCTATTCGCAATCATATTAAAACGCTTTGTACTCATTGTAAAAGATACCTGTTTTTCGACAGGTTTCAAAGGTGGACTTGCATCGTCCATGCCAAAATGAAGAAATGGACGAAACAGCATGATCGAAGATTCTGACAGCTGGCTGATAGAGTTGCTGAACCCGAAGATTGCGAGCACAACGAAAAATAAAGAACCAGAGCTTGTTAGTGAGCTAGCAAGATTCTCGAATGTGTGAGAATAGAATGACGAATATGACTTGGATGTCGCATGTGTATACTAGTGATCATTAGCGATGAGAAGATACTAGAAAAGTCTCTTGGCAGAATGAGCAAATATTTTATCTTTAGATAGAACGATAAATAGTGAAGACATTCTCCAACCCAAAGAACTCTCAGTTTGTTAACGAATAGTGTAAAACATGCCAACAAGTGAATTTTGACAGAAAAACCTGAGATAATAAAAATAGAAGCGATTGAGAAAGACATAATAGTGAAATAGTGAGGAAATGGAAAGAGAGAGAGAGAAAGAGAGAGAAGAAAATAATAAAGCAGAAAGAAAACAGAAGCATATTTTATGGAAAGATTTCATCAAAATCGAATGAAATTGCTCGGATTAGAAACATGTCTGTGTATTATTGTAAATAACTTGGCTATTTTTTATTAAGTATTATTTAAAAATGTAATAAAGTTTCTCTAAAACAATGTACAATGTAACTATTTAAGATTTTAGACATTATTAAAATTATTTAAAAAGAATTCTTATAAATTTTTCTCATTTTAATGTAAATGCATGCGGCACTAGTTCTAACTAAAAGAAAGAAAAACATACGTTCTTTTATATTTTCGTTTTATAAAAATTTCGTTTTATAAAAATTTTCAAAAACGGCGAATAACAAATAAATTTTAGACAATACCTATATCTTATATTTTATTTCAAACCCGGTATAAAAACGATAAAAATAATAAAATTGTAGCCTTAAATATATATATTTATAGAATATTAATTATTATACTTATTTATAGAATATTAACTTTTATACATTCACGAAAAACAACAGGATAATAATAAATCATAAAATCGATAATGAGTTAATCTAATTGTAAATTTTAAGTCGCATGAACTTCCATAAAGATTGTCAGTTTTTTGATATTAGAAATAATCTATTAGTATTTTGTGTGTGGTGACAGGTATTACCCATTGGAAATGTTCGTAGAAATGGCTACGTAGTTCAAGACACGTGTCATATGTACACAAAGGCGCCAGACGCGCCAGTAGATAGTTGCGTTCCAAAACACGAATGTATCCCGTGTTAGATTTCCTTCTCTCCGTTATCTTATTATCTAATCATCATAATACGTGGAGTTTTGAATATGGAGAGAAATATCAACAAGATACTTGACATATCGTGGAGATTTGGAGGTGAGATAATAGTTTGAATGTTAAATTGAAACCATTATCGATATATTCATTATCTTATATTTTTAGGTTATTCATATCTCACTTAACTCTGAACGATATAATATGTTTAGATACAAATACCAGAATTTCTATTAGATTAGATTTTTGTTAGAAGACCTGTTAAAAAAAAAAATTCTATTTCTCAATTGTGTATTTCCGTTTTGGAGCTTACATTTGATTGACTTTAGTTGTAAATAATAATAAGCAACATGAAACTTGATAAAATGATGTAACTTGACACAAATTATGCACATTTTGTTTTTTCCAAATTGTATTCTTATAATAGATTATGTATTTTCATAATGGGCATGATCATTAATGAATATCTATTTCTCAATTATTTTAGTGACTGCAGCAAGTAACGAATCTGACAATGTTGCAAAGTCATTTCTACAACTTAAATTATGCCTTGAGAATGATGGTAAAGTCAAGAATGTCTTTACTGAGATGACAATAGGGCAGTTTTACAAATTTCTACACGATTTGGAAAAGGCGAAGTGTAATCTTGATTTGTTGCTATAAACAAATGTATACATATTAAGATATTACATGTAAATATCGCCTGTATTATATGTTATATTATATATATTTACAACTCAAGCAAATGTTGAAAAAAATTTTGTTTGAAAAAATTTTTTATATATTTTCTTGTAATCTACATTATTTAAAATAAAAATATTTACTATCTTAAGAATAAAAATTTGGCTTATCTCTAGTAAGATTTTAAATAACATTCTTTAGATAACATCCGCCAACGTCATAATCTTAATATCATAAGTATGATTGTAACGTGTACATATAAATATACATTACAATAATTAATTTAGAACTTACAATATATGGCTCGGTCTATAATCACTGACAAATTATAATATTGGTCACATAGAAAACATTATCTGGATTTTTATTAATTTTAATTTGTATAGGATGCTTTATGCTCGTGAGACCAATTGACTTTGAAGCAGACGAAAAAAAAATTTTATAAATCAAAATTAAATAATTTCATTTTTCTATATTTTGATGTTAATAATTTATGAATTTATGTGCATATATATATATATATATATATATATATATAATTATATATATAATTGTGTAAAATGCAGTTTTGTTTTTTGTGACATCTTTTTCCATTTTCATCTGTCTCAAAGTTTGGTTTAATTTGAAACTTTGTATATATTTCAAGATTATAAATTTTTGATACAATTGAATAAATATGGTAAATAATTAAGTAAAAGATTCCAGAATTTTTACAGAAAGGTTGATCAACTTGCACTAGATTTTATACTTCAATATCGAGTTTTGCAAAATATCTCCTTTTTTAAACGATGTAAAAATAAGATTAGTCATGGATCACATTACAAATAACAATATATGTAATAAATAATGATTAGTTAAATATTTAATATTGATAAACATATCTTTTTTAACATAGGCAAATATTCACTGTAAACGTGTATTATTGTGACTGTATAAATATTCGATTAGAATTTAATAAAAAAATCGGAATCAAATAATTAAATAACTAATAACTCATACCTTAAGAGATTGCTATTCTCCTTTTCTATAGAAAAATATATACAAAATTTATATGTACATTTATGTCGCTCTTTGTTTTGCACATAATCCTCATATCTTCATACTTATCGAGTAATAAAAATATTGTACAATTTATATTATTATATTTCCTTGAAACAATTGTATTAGCAATATCCACTCAAATTTTCATGCAGGCTCGATGCGAAGAAAGTATGATCTGAAATCAATATAAAATAAATTTTTTATAATCAGATACAGAGGTCTCTATTCGTGAAATGAATATATGTACATATGCACATATCTGCAGATATGTATAAATATGGGTGCGATAGGTTTTTTTAAGAGATAAAATGAGTATGTGTCAACAGCAAATACAAAAGTGAGAAACTTTATTTATTCTTCAACAATTCATACATTCATGGCTGACCATCCATATATTTCCCGGTTTAATAAAATCATGCAGTCATCACAATTAGGAATATTAAGAAGTAATTTAACAATAAAAAAATGTTATACTTTACAGCAATAAATATGTTTCCATGTAAAAAAGAAAAAAAAAGATTCAACATATCTTGTTAATTAGCAATAAAAACATTTATATCATCAAATGCTTATATATATTATTTATTATAAAACCTGTAACAATTTCTAGAAACTATACGAAACTATACAAAATATTTAAAGTATAATCTGTTGAATATTTATTGTTGATATACTATTTGGAATGACTTTTGGCCCAATTATTTTATATACAGTTCTGCTACATGTACTTTATATGTATCTATTATGTGATTTTATAAAAGATAAAAAGAAATGCTATATTTGTAAAAAAAAAAAAATGAAGTAACTCAGACATAAAGTTCGTCACTTTAATACTGTGCTATAAAATACTATTAAGGATATTATCAAATCAGTGAAAATGAGAATGATGAGCCATATATCAAGCACATTCCAAGCAATAAATATATCAATAAACTATTTGTAACAGAATAATAGTACGACATTCGGTCCTTTGGCATTTAAAATTCTTGCATTTGAACGAACATGTTAGAGTAGATACCCGTTTGAAAAAATTTGGTCTTGTGAAAAGGTCTTGCGACAGGATTGATATTTCTAAAAGCCTTGCGTCTAGGGAGAAGTGGACTAAATGCAGCGCCTCTTTGATTATTAGGTTCTGCTAATGCTAGCGCAAGATTTGTTTGTTCGGATGAACTCTCTTGTAGTTTCAGTGCGCCTAGTTGCAAGGACTTGCCTCTTTCTGCTTTTTCCTGAATAGACTGTAACACTGGTTGAATTGCACCGAGCAATGGTCGTTTGGATGGTTCTGCGGACCAACATTGTTCCATTAACTTCCAGCACTCCTCGTCAAACTGTGGCAGTCTCTCAGGCCTAAGACCTAAGGTGAATACATTCGCTTAATGCTTCATGTAATATGAGTATGCAATAATGAGAAAGAATGAGACAAGTAATAACTTGAAAAGTAGATACCATTATCTAAGAACAATGACATACATTCTTTGTTATTATTGAAATTATTACTTAAATTTAAGAGGTTTACATTATAAAAATTTTAATATGGTTTTGATTTTTGTTATGAAATATACGAAATTGATTTTTTTTTAGCGAATAAATGCATGTTTATAATATCGGCTTAATCTTCTTTCTTTACATGTAAAGTATATTACCTTTCCGTACACTTGTCCATAATTGCTCCTTGTTATGAAATTGTTCAAATGCATATGGTAATCGAACCTTCCCAGCACATATGTACCAAAACAGGATGCCGAAGGCGTAGACATCGACACTGCTATCGTAATGGCCAGACAAAAGTTCCGGTGCCATATGAATCGGCGTTCCTACGATACTGCCCGACATCATAGCTTCGGTAATACAAAATCCGAGATCAGTTAATTTAGCCCTGTTTTCCGTATCAAGTAAGACATTCTTTAGTTTAATATCACGATGAACCAAGCCTTGCGAGTGAAGATAACGTATTCCTTCCAGTACATCTATTGCTATTTGTATACGTTCCAACCAGGAAAGACCAGCGTGTATACCACAGTACAAATCACGACTTAATCGATCAGTAATTAAGAGAACTGCGGTGCCCAGTCCGAATCCTCCGCCGTACGATTGATCTACAACAGATCCGCGAAGTTTCACTATCCTTTTGTGGTCTGGTATCGACCTGGTATAGTAAACTTCCATCGCGAGATCGTTCCAATGTCTCTCGTCCGGCGGAACAACGGATTTTACCGCGCATGGTCCCGGTGCTCCGCCCCAACCATCGCAAGCAAACACCACACCATACTGTCCTCTGCCAATCTCTTTGGTATAATGAGGAATGCCAAAGCGAATCGCATCCATCATCGACGTGGACTCCAGCGCGAGTTTAGCTAACTTGGGCGCGTGATACTTTCGTATAGCTATTCTCTGCTCCTCAGTTCTCTCTAGCTTCCCCGAATAATAGTTTTCTAGAGATTTCAAGGCAGTCTGGAAGGCGTCATGCGATGATTTCAGTTTGTCCCTGAACTGCGTGGAAATTGTCTTTGCCAATCTGGCTGCCGACAAGGAATTCAAGATATCAACAGTAATCTTCCTTCTCCAAGCTGCATTCAGAATCGGAATGGGGGTCCATGGCAGCGGTAAAGATTTGAACAGCTGTCTCAATCTTTCCAAGAACGAATGCACCAACGATGGTGACGAATTATGCAATTCCACATTGTATGCTGCGGAGAGTATTTGCTTTAAGGCATCGCTAGCAAGCAGGTTACTATCGTGTTCGTAAGTCTTTTCGAGACTTATTAAGCAACGTTGAAGAGTTCCGATAAACGTCTCTCGAAGACAGTTAACCGAGTTTACAAGCTCCTTTGCGACTTTTTCGCCTAAGCGGCCTAATACGAATCGTTGAACTTCCGATGTCGCGACACGAACAGTAACCGTCCACTCTGCTTGTTCACTATTATCGAAAGGAACAGTCTGATACTCAGAAATATCACCGGAAGATCCTAATATATCATCTTTCATCTCCTGAATAATACATTGTATTAATTCAGTCAATTCCATCTGCTGCTCATTAACAACCTTCATTAGACTAGCATAAAGTTCATTTTCTTTTTGTTGGGCGTACTGTATCCTTCTAGGAGTGATTTGTATCTTTCGTGCCATGTCAAACGCACTTAAAATAAATTTACGTAGACTATTCGTGTGTATTTCATTCAAATAAGTGCTTGCGTTAATCAGATAGCTTTGCAAGCAGGCACGCGTAAAATATAAAACGCGGTCCGTTTTTTTGCATGAATCCACTAGATCGCTCGAATTATTAACGTATTGTTCGCCGACAAGCCACGTTAATTGATGAACTTCCACGGACTCTTCCATCCCTAGGAATCCTAAACTGCTTAACTGATCTAGCCACGTTAGACCGAGTGAATTCATTTTGTCAATATTAATACTATCATCACTCTTTGACTTCTTAGATACATTCGGCACTTCTATCCGATTCTGCAAACTATGTTGCTCAGACTCAGTCAATTCCGCGTCTGTGCCATCCAACAAAACATCAGCTAATGACGATATGAATAAAATTGGATTATATGGATAAGTCTCCTTCAAGTCTCTCAGTTCTTCCAAATTCTTCTCAGTCAATGGTTGTTCCCCGAGAGCATAAAGAAATATAGGTAAAATCTTCAATAAACCTTTGGCAAGAATTTTTACTACACCGTTGTTGGGGACAACAAATATTTGAACACCTTCTTTCAGTATTGCTTGATTTAACTTCACTTCTAACACTGTAGGACAATTGATATCTTCGTTCGTCGACTTTTCCAGATCTTCGAGAGGAAGCGTGCTCCATGATTTTTCGTTTGCTTGCAACGTCTCGACTACTTCGTATTCTAAACCTAATGTAAGACTGACATGATTCGTATGACCATAAGTGAGCTTGACCCATCTCCATGAATTGTTGGACAATGGCAAAATATCTGTGGAAAGTAAGTTGTTAACCAGCGAAGCCTTGGCTTTATTGTCCTGCCCGAAAATAACTATTGCAGGAGAATTATCAAGGATATGCGTCACTCTGTCCAAGGTCAATGGTGGTAATAATTCCTCGATAATATTTTCTACAAGAAATATCATGTGTAAGTAAGGCTGACTAACAGCACAACAGATCAAATTAAATGTCAATTTAAATTTATCAATTTAAATGTCAGATGCAGAGATAATTACCTCCAGGGAAAAAGTTCTCAAGTTTTATGACTTCTAGTGTACGCTGTGTCTCCTCGAGTATATGACGTAGCTGATTCCTGTTCCGCTGATATCTCTTGAATTCTTGTGGTAAATTGCTTACCATTTTTCTCACGTTATTTTAGTCATGTATACATTCCACGAAATAGTCATACCCTATCAACATTATTAATGCAATTAATAAAATCATGCTTTTGCAATACATATTTATATATATATATAAGTGCCAGGACAACGTGCTATATATAAATACATATATTTCTCAATTCTGAATGAAACTAATAGGTTATACATGCAAATTTATCGTCGTCAGCGACAACACGTATATGAAGCTATGCGGATGTAAACAATGCTCATGTCCGAAAATAGTGTCGCGCGTTTACAAAACCGACTAGAAATCCCCCGCGTTATCGGAGACGAGAGATTGTTCCCGAGAGCGAGCTGTCATCGCTCCGCTCGTCCCGCGGTCGGGAGCATTGTTTTTCCCGCGTGCGATCGAGACCGGCGCTCACCAGCGTAAAATCTTTCGCGGCCGCAGCGCGAGGGGGAAGATTGCCAGGTCCACCAGGCAATCTTCAATCCGGACGATAGCTTACGCGAGACCGCCGCGTACCGCGTATCGAGACGTACGCCGCCGACGCATGCCGCCGACTGGATTCGAGCGACTGGTGGGAGCGCGGCCGCCTCGAGGGGACGAGCGTCGCCGTCTGCGCCTCGGCCAAAGAAAGCGCGAGGAGCTGCGCGCGATAAGGCGCATCGTTTGAGTTTTATTTTCGCGCGCGCGACCCGTATCTATTCATAGGAATCGATACGTGTCGATAGAAGCTGTTTATCAAATTCGGATGAATATCTTCTGCGAACAGTTGGGGAAAGTCACGTGTCAGTCGCTGTCAGCTGTCAACAGCTGGATTCGCAGCCCGGCGCTTCGTGGCTCCAATTGAGAAAAAAGAAATACCTCGCGACGGATATCCGTCAGTAAAAACAGATTTCTGAGAGGATCATCCCACGATTCTGTTATTGATTAATTATTGATTAATTATTTATATATTTGTTATTGATTAATTATACACTCTGTGATTCGCGAGGCGATCCTTCGTTCCCTCCAAGTATTATCGTTTTAGACGTTTATTGAATTTACAGCGCAGATCATTGCAGCAATATTGCAGCATTGTAACATTGTAACATTTCCGCAATGTAGCTACGATAATTTGTGCTGTACAGATACGAACACGTGTATTATGTGCAAATGTATAAATCAAGACTCACGATACGCGTTATCTTTTCGACGACCGCTCTCGACGAGACTCCCCGGGGCACGATGCTGAAACTTTATTAACGCACGAACCACTATCTCCCACTTCATCGTTCGACTGGCCGAATATTCTTATCCGATTTGCCGCGATCGTCACTACTTAAATATTCATTTAGGGATATGAATTGATAAGCGCGAACGTGTCAATGGACCGTCGTTTCGCAATCGGTGGGACCAATGCACCATCCCGTTAATATGTACTCGTCGATTAAGAACAAGTACGCGAACTAAGAAAGAAGAACGTAAACAAGGCTCCCTCATTCGTGCAGATAATGCCACACAGCGGCGATGTGTGACGTACTTTTCACGCTTTTTAGGAAACCGAGTCCGCTGCAGTCTTTCGCGCTAACCTTCCTGCTTTATTGAGCTCGCTTTTCGTCTCTTCAAATCGACAAGCGATAATTTACAAGTAACAGGCAAAAATTGCCGAAATTCAAATACTCGGATGGACGCAAAAATGCACAAACTCCGCTCTCTCTGACTTCTATCGAAGTTCGATTAATTCAATCGGTATTACTTGCCATTATTTGATAATTTTTGGACAATAACGCACTTGTCAATAACAAAAAATCTTTTACAAAAGATCATCGTTTAATCTATCCCAGCATTCACGAAAGCAGGATTTTTTTTATCTAACAGTTATTTTAATTTTGTTAAAGACTTTCCTGCCTTTAAAGTCGCCAGATCTCGGCGAGTTGTCGCTTGTAATTCTCTTAATCTTTCTGTAAATAAGAAATTAAAGCAAATAGTATATTACATAAGTATTTATGTAATATTTAAAAATATGTATATACACAGTTATCTTCTCACATTAATCAATACTTATAAATGGATCTTGATTATCTGCAAATTTATGATTTAACGTCCTCTGATATTTTTCAATTAAAAAAACATATATCTTTTGCTTTAATAAATTTTCAGAATAAAATAAGATCTGTACGTTTCGTATTTTATTCCGTATATACTATTAATTAATATTTCTTAAATATCCTGTATATATATATATATATATTTTTTATTATTTATATATTATATATATATATATAATAATTATAATATATATATATATTATAATAATTGATATAATAGCGTAATATATATCTTAGATTGTTATCTACTCGGGTTTTTATCTATCTATCTATACACATCTATACACATAATCTATAAATATGTATCTTTTTTTATTTTAATAGGAATGTAGTATATGTATATAATACACATGTATAATGTGCACGCGTGAAATGATATACAAATAGCAATTGACTGCAATTTCACAAAAATTTCTAAACAAATTGTCAAGACAAAAATACAAGGATTGTGTTTTTCTGTTGTCTACTTTAGAATTTGGTGATACTACTTTCATATATTCATATTTTAGTTCAACAATTTTTCCGGATCAAATTTTGAGATTGTGACTTTTCGGTACTTTGTACGTCCTCCGGCAAAATTTTTAGCCACATAATTCGTCGTCTAATCTTTCTTTTCATGCGTCACACAAACTACAAAAAATTTATAATCAACAGATAATCGAATCTGCCAAAGATAGATTTTGCAGAATGTTTGCAAATTTCGACTTCGAATATCAAAAATATAATAAAATCTGATTGCCTACAAAAACCGAGCAGAATTTGCCGTTTCACAACCAGTTAAATAATATATCTCGTTTAAATAATTTTTCAGTTTCTGTTAGCAATTTGCTATTAAAAATTATAAGTCTATCTTCAATATGAAGAGAAAAAGAGGAAAAGTGGATAGTGCAAGAAGTTCATCATGAAAGAAACAGATTATTGTTGGCATGCTTTACTAGCAAAATGCGACTTTAATGTGAACGTAGTTGTATTGATGTCGAATCCTGCACAAAACTACTGATAAACTACTAACATCACTACTTACAAAGACTACCCGGGAAAAATTTATATATATATGGACAAATTTTATATATAATTATATATAATTGTGTATAATTTTATATAATTATATATGAAACATTTTTTCCCGGCTATTCAACAATATGTTAACAAAATGCTATACATGACTTCTTGATAAATGAATCATTGATCAAGTTAATGGGAGTTTAGTCGAAATCATCCCTTCTGAAAAAAAAATTTTCATACAAAAATATATATTTATACATAAACATATATATTTATATACAAAAAAATATATATATATATTCATATGTGTCCTTCTTTCTTTTGTAAAATTACTTTGATACAAGAAAAATAATAATAATAATTAGAAAACATAACAAATAATTAAAAGGATAATTTTTGCATTGTTTCTTTTACAAAAAGTCAAGTTTGAAGAAATAAGAAAAAAATTGCTCTTATATAATTATATATCATTATATATAATTATATATAAGCCATTTTTTTCTTATTTTTTAAATTTGACTTTTCGTAAAAGAAACAATGCCAAAATTATCCTTTTAATTATTTTTTGTATTCTCATTATTATACTATTATTTTTCTTGTACCAAACAGTAATTTTACAAAACAGAAAAATATATATGAATATGTATGGACATATACTTCATATATAATTACATATATTTATATAGATTTATATATTTACATATATTCTTATATAAAAAATCTTTTACTGGGTCTTCACATGAAATATTTAATAAAACGCTTACATGAAACGCTGATAGCTCATTTTTTATTTTATTCTAGCGAACAACTTATACAAAATCTTGTGCTTCTATAATGTATGTTTGTGTTACAAAAATTTATATAAAATTTATTTAGATCTATTTCTTGAGAACGTTAAAATTTACATCGAGTACATTATGTAATTGAGCCTTGCGAATACGCGAATAAAGCGGCATGATATAGCGGCAAGACATAAGTCGTTATAACATTTCGCGAAACAGCTTTATTTCGCACGAGAGATTGCAATTGAATCTGGTCGATGGAATTATTTTGTGCTCATTACGTATATACATCTGTCGAACGATCGCCCCGACCTTCGTGGAAATCTCCATTACGCTATCGTTTCGGCCGATAATTATAGTTGCTTTTTATATTTAAGATCGTCTTAAGTACAGTCTTATGATGTCGCAAGCCAATCACAACCGTATTAGCATCTTAAGGCAGTCCTAAAATAAAAACGGACTGGTATTCATAGTCGAGTCTTATTTTATTTTAAGATCATCTTAAATAACGTCTTAAGATGCTAATACGGCTTTGCGATTGGCTTATGACATCATACTGTACTTGAGATTGTGCTTAAGACTGTTTTAAGTACAAGAACTGAATTATGAATACGCGGTCTTCTAATACCCACATGCGGCCAATGGGAGCTCATGGAAATGACCCTTAGGGCCATCACACACACTTGCCGTAAGACGTAACAGTAAGATTTCGACCAATTGTGTTGCTCGATTTAGTTACGGACGGCTGAATCGAATAACGCGATTGGTCGAAACTTTACTGTTACGTCTTACGGAAAGTGTGTGTGACGGCCCTTTATCTTTGGAAACATAACCTCCGAAATTGCGTAGTCCGTTATTGTTTCCTTAACGCGACGGATTTTGACGTTTCTCGTTACTTCCCGTCGAAAGAAAGCGATTCTTCTGTAGCTTGATAACTTACCGATTTTTCCGAGTAACGTAAAATGACATCGGCTTTGGAATCTATGGTAGTCGACGAGAAACAACTTCCCGACAAGCCGGTAGACAGAGAGAAGGTAAACGCGGCGAGACGATATCAAGTGCGAATAGAAAAGAATGATGATGGAAACGTTTTTCTCACGGATTTAAGTGTTTTTTTTAATCGTAAACGCGATAATGTTTCACTTACTTGCGTTTCAGACGTGTCCGCTTCTACTACGAGTATTCTGCAACACCGGGCGTCATCACAATATAATGGAGTACAGCAGGGGGAACGTCCCTTCAAACGAACTACAGATATATACATGGTAATAACATTATTTATAACGGAGCAGAGACCGTAAGATTCTATAGTTTTTATTAATTTGATTGCAATTCTTACTATCCTAAGAAGTTATCTCAAATTTTGTGATTATTTTTGTGTAGGATGGATGCAACCTTGCGAGAGATTACAGGATTGGTTAAGGAAGTGAACCCGGACGCTCGCAGTAAAGGAACATACTTCGACTTTTCATTGGTGACTCCTGAGTTACGCAATTCTGGTTATCGCATGCGTGAGATTGGTGTTACATGTTCTGGACAGAAAGGCGCAGACGATAACAAAACTCTCGCACAAGCGAGGTAATAAACTTCAGTTAGGAAAAGACTTCTTTTCTATTCTTTTTTTATAAGCATTTATTGTACATGATATGTATGTATATTTTGTATAATTATAGATTCACAATAGGAGATTATCTGGATATATCAATAACACCGCCGAACAGGATGATGCAACCGGCAATTAGACGTGGTGGTTTACGTCAATATTAATATATATAGTAGCTTTAGCGTTTAAGTTATAAGAACATGTCTCTTGTATGTAAACATAATTGTGCATATGTCTCTGCAGAAAAACTTTTTAAACTTTTGTATTTATAAATTACTAAAATAAAAAAATTATTTTTTCTTTATATATATATTTTTTATAATTTATTTATATTAAATTTGCTGTATTAAACGTTTTTTATTCGTAGATGTTTTTTTTAATAATGAAGCCATTTTCGTTCTTTCTCTGAAATATTTTTAAGAGTATGAAGAAACTTCTGAGGTATATTAATCATAAAGTTAATGCGATTGTTGGACAAAAATTAATCATTTGTGGATTTTGATATCTCATTGTGTTACCTTAGATTTGCGTTATTCAAGTTACACTCTTGTCAGATAAAATAATCTCAAGTGATTTCTTTCTCAGTAATACAAATTGTTTTGTGCTCGTCTGATATCCATAGGATTCTTAATTTTTAGAGCGTAATTATTTTTGATTACGTTTTATTAAAATTTGAGAATACTGTAATTCGAGTTTAATACTACTTTTAAATTTATTGTAATACATAATTATGTATTAAGTGCATTCTATTAATAATTAAATATTAAAAATTATATAATTTATCGATCCATTAGCACGTCTGAAATACATGCAAGTATACTACCGTGTCTAGAATTAGAAAAGCATTTAACCCACGAGAAAAATATTTCTGGAAAATATATAATTATATCTAGATGCTCAAAACTTGTTTTTCTAAATTGATTTGATTTAAATTACTTATTAATTCATTTATTATGCACGATACACACGTGATATCTATTTTGACTGCTTTTGAGCATTTCAAAGCAAAGCATCGAATTAAGGATCCATTCAGCACTCTCAATAGTTCAACAAGAGTTCGCTGTTACTGGCTGCGTTCAGCAAAGAAAACAGCTTTGCGATTGTCGTAAGATTCTTTAATACGATAAGTTCTTGATCTTGTTCCAAACTGGAGCTAAAAGTACAAATCAATTATATTAAAGGATCTTACAACAGTTGCAAGGCTGCTTTTTCTACTAAACGCAGCCATACATTCTAGATTTATCATGGTTCAACTCCAATCACAGGTAATAGTTACTGATTGCTCTTGTACCTTGGTGTATTCTATTAGATTTAAAAATATAGGCAATCAAATACAGGAGCTCAGTGAGCATTCAGTGATTCTTTAATATGATTCTAGTCAATGATAAATGCGATTGATTAACTCCGAACTCATGCAAAATTAAATGTTGAATAACTCGTCAACTAGTGAGAGAATCGACTTGAGATTTTACACATGTGTTCAGGTAATAAATAGAGACAATTTATTAAATTTTCAAGATATTGACAATCTTAGAACATTAGCACCAGTACATCTTTAAAACAATGAATGACAGAAGTCATTAAATGTATTCTTTTTTTGTACTTCTAACACTATTATGTGTTATTTTGCTATGTTTGCTATTTGGATTTGATATAATATGTTAGCAATTGTGTGAGAATGCGATTTGCTAATAAAATGTACATACGAAATATTATAAATGGAGAGCTCTTGAATAATTGATAAGTGAATACATTGATAAATTTTCGTAAAATTTGAACTGCATATCCAATTTATCTAWTTTTTTTTTAATTTTTAGTGAAAGAATTGAAATTCGAAGAGATAAAGATAATATATAGTATTAAATTATACATGTTAATACAAAAATGGCTATACCCAGCAAACGAAAATGGATTGAAATCAATTCACAATTTTAATTCATTTTAATTCATTTGAACAAAATATGGATTGAAAAAATAGCATTTACATCATTTCAATTCTATGTCATGGATTAAAATGAATTGTATGACCGGAGTAACTTTTTTTTTAATTTTATTTTTTTTTAAAGAAATTATTTTGTTTTAATCCTGCGYGATAGATTAAAATGAATTAATGGTCTGCATTTTTTTTTTAATTGAAAAAAATAAGAAGCGCTTTGTTTTTATCCCTTCATATGGATTAAAATGGATTTTAAAAAATTCTGAACCTTTAATTGGATAGAAATGGATTCAAAAGATCAGAATCTGGATTTGATATGAACAAAACGAATCCATTTGTGTCCATTTCAATCTATTTTCGTTTGCTGGGTACAACAGAGCGTAATCTATAAAACGTTTTTGTCAATTCTGCTATCGAAATTAATATTTTGCTTTTAAGAGATGGAATTGGAAGCCAATCGTTAACAAACATTCAAGTTTTGAATCTCAAAATGAGCAAACGAAGTCCACCTTACTTCTTAGATATACTTCTTAGATATACTTTGTAATATGGACCTTTTAGAGCTCGCTATAGAAGAGTTCCTCAGAAACGACGAGACCTGGTCCACCCTATGCAACTGAGAAGGGTCCAGTGAGTCTCATCCTTCATGCAAACGCCAGAGATGTGAATCCGCCATAGCACGATTCCTAGAGATAGAGCAGCCAACCGGATACCCAAGAAGAGTTACTACAAATCAGTTGCTACAAGAACTTCATGATATACGCGACATAATTCTAAAAATTCTAAACAGAGAGGCAGAGCAACGAAAACAGGAGATCAAAGAAGAGAGGAGTATGAATAACTTAAAACTTTAATGAAGTTATGAAGAGCCTGACAATAGTAGTTCCTGAGTGTCAGACTCCTATAGGGATAGCAGGAACATGAATTCGAGATTTGCAAGAAGCATGTAGGGATAAACACACACATTCATATTTTGTCTAGCTCCAAATAAACATAAACATAAAAGGACAGACATTTGATCATTTGGAACATTGCGAACGTTTTCCTGGCGAGATGATTGTTAGTATCTGAAAGCATTAGATAGAGGCAGGAAGTTTTTAATCTCTGAGATTCTTTGAAATTCCTTTATAAATTGATAAAAAATTATGTGGTACATTCTTGCCACCTACAATCTTTATATTTTACTTTTATGCGGAGTAGTTTATTGTTGCCTCTTTATTTATGGGTTCTGTCGCACAATATACATGGATTACCAACATCAGAGAGAAGTTCACAGATATTGGAGAAGTAGACGATTTAGACCTCCACCCACATTGAATAATAAGAGGCTTCATTGATGGATTTTTTAATTAATTAGTAAGTGAACTATACATTGGTATTTTCATATATGAGAAATAAATTTTGAAATACGTTTCGATCGTATACAGTGATTTTATAACGGAGAATAGAAATTAAATGAAAAGTGAGATAAATTCGATATATTTGTAATTGAAAGAAATATGATCTCTTCTTTTATTTTCACAGTATTCGCCTCTTTATGTGGACCATCTTATTTAACATTAAGTATACTATAATTCTGCTGTCGCAAATACTATTTTTTGCTATACGTAGTAACATTGGAAGACTATTATGCTCAAATTTTTTTGAAACTCTAGCAAATGTAAAATGGAAATGAGCAGATACATGACCACAGAACGTTGTAAAAATTTTCGAAATCGACGAAAAGTTTCTGACAGATACTGGCCATAAAACATTATGCAGGTCATTTCTCAGAATTCTTCGAAACTTATCTTTGAATTATAGATTGTCATTATGGATGGACGTAAACATTAATTATGTTTTATTAATGAGATTAACATTGTTATCTGAATGTTTCAATTCTTAAGCAACACAATTAATGAAGAAACGTTTAAACGATAAATTTTTATACATTTTTATATAAATATACGTTTATTAAACATATGAATGTATAAAAATATAATGTATAAAAATATAATTGGTAAACCCTCAAAGTGTTTTATATAAAAACAGTATTTTAATCTAATAAAAAAATTAAATAGACGATATGAATGTGTATTAACGTTTTTATAATGTTTTTATGACGTTTATTAAGTAATTTAAAAAACGTATCAAATTAATTTTCTTCAGCTTAAACGTTTAAAACTGTTTTTTAACGCTTATTGAACGTATTTTGAACTTAACTGTGTTGCTCGGGTTTTATTAATTTTAAACAATAAACGTGATAGCAGATAGATCTATGTTCTTTTATATTTGACATCCTCTTGATTTCCTTTTCATA
The DNA here is from genome assembly GCA_037157785.1 of Cephalotes varians. NCBI lineage: Eukaryota > Metazoa > Arthropoda > Insecta > Hymenoptera > Formicidae > Cephalotes > Cephalotes varians. The sequence goes on from JANQDE010000080.1 coordinate 384,922, forward strand.
TGTGAATTATTAAGCGGAATGATAGACTTCACTAAAATAACTATTTTCATGTACATATAATTAAAGCAACTAATTTCTAATTGAAATATTATATTATTATTAAAATATAATAAAAATAATTAAATATAATTAAATAATATAATTAAAATTATTATCAAAATATAATAAAATATTATACTAAAATTTGTTGATATATTATAATTGATGGATTCTTTCCGGAACGATCAGTAAGTAAATAAATTCTATGGCATTTCTATGTGATGATACAATTCTGCAATTAAAATAAATATTTTCAAAATTTTATTATTTGAAAAAGCAGACAAACTGTCGTATATTCAAATTTCAATGTCGCGCATATTAGTATATTACATATAAAAATAAATATACAAGATATAACATATGATAATAATAAATAAACATGAGAGATAAAAGAGCAAACATATGATTGAACGTTATTGCGAGTTTACCTTATCGGTAAAATGCTTGTCAATATGTAAAAAATATCTTTTGTTGTCTAAGATTCGTCAAAGTTTATTTAAGGATGTACTGGTGCTAACGTTCTAACATTGACAACATCTTGGAAATTTAATAAATTGTTTCTATTTATTATCTGAACACATATGTAAAACCTCAAGTCGATTCTCTAACTAGTTCACGAGTTATTCAACTTTTAATGTTGCATGAGTTATTATGGAGTAATAGCATATTCCCACTTTTATCAACAAAATTATAAAGAAGCAACATTGCTAATATTCTGAAACTTTGTTTGTTAGTAAATAAAATACTGAGAAACGTTTCTAAAAAAAGTTCATATCGATTCATTAATCCGTTAAGATATTAACGATAAATCAACGCAAAATTCCGAATATACTACATAACCACACTTCTATTTTGACTCGTATAAAGTTTTAGAAAGGCAAATATTATATTTTATAAATCTTATGAATTTTTAAGTATCATTCGATGTATGATATGCATTAAATATTACTAATATGAGTCAAGTTTTTTCATTTTTTACAGTTGATTTCAGGTAAAATTCACGTTCAAAAGGTTTTATCAATGATTACAAACTCGCAAAATATACAAATATATTCATTTATAATGTCAAATATCACATTAATTGCTATTATTAAGAGCCTATACATGATACGGGCACATATATATGGTGCATATCTTAACTTATAAAAGCACAGAATTTTTCATCGATTTGAAAGAACTTCATTTAAGTGATTTTTGTCTGAAGCTGTATAGCCAGAACATCTTTAGGCTTACATTTGAAAATTCATAAGTAATTCTTTGAAAATTAAAAGAATTGTTTTATTTTTATTTCTAATAACATTTTTATTAAGAAAATTGTACATTGTCGCGAAAAGTCATGAATATTTTGTTAATATTTTTTAATCGGTAATATAATATAAGCTGTTTTTATTGATATTCAATGAAAACATTTAGCTTATAAATAATTCAAATTTATTGGAAAATTTAGTCATTGATTTTATCTCAAAGTTAGGTACTCTCAATTATTTATTATAGTTATTAATATTAATTTATACTAAAATATAAACATAAGACTTTATTATCTGTATTTATGTATTCTTATTTACCTGTTCAAATTTTTTTCAAATGTCAAGTACACATTTTTATAATACACTTTTTTATTTATATAATAACTGGTAAATAAGATTTCTATTATGCGGATTTACGCGACATAAATTTTCTATTGTCATTAGTAAATAAAATAAAAAAACAAGTCCATAAATTAATTTAAGGTAACAAATCTTGAGCTTTTAAAAATACAAAAATATAAAGTTGATATGTTAGTTTAAATAGAAATAAGAATTAGGAAATGTTTTTGATAAAGTTTATATGTACTCTGATAGCAAAATGTTAGCAATTTGGTTCTAAATTGGCAGCAAATTCTATCAGATTTTGGCTACAAAACCATAGTTATCTATGTCTGTATTTGTCTGTGGATTTGTCGACAAAGTGTGCTGACACGCTATGCCACCAGATTGGTAGCAGAAACCGAGAAAGGTCTATTCGAATCAGGTTCTGTTCTCAATCTGCTCTTAATTTGTCGTCAGATTATGCACGACTTTGCTCGGTTTCTGCCACCAATCTGTTGACATAGCACGTCTAGCAGGCTTTGTCATATTTCTGACAGCAATTTGCTGACAATATCTTATAATACAAACTCTGTACACAATTTGTTACCTTTCTGCTATCAAAAATTATTAACAGACTCTGCTCAAAATCTGTTTCCGCAGGCTTTGCTATCAAGGTATACAGGGCGAGGCAATACACTGGAATACTATTACACTAAGGTTAAAAAAGTACAACATGCTCTTTAAAATAGTAGAGGTGACCTTGAAATTTCCGAAGTGCCTCCACCTAGAAAAATTATTATGAGCATCTACCATAGTTCTCTTGATGCCATACAACTTTTGTAATCACAATATTTTCATACCTCTAAAAATAAAGGTGATATTCAAGATGGACAAAGTTATTATCCCAACTGTATATTTCTTAATTTACTTTTTTAATTACTATTTAAGATTAATGAAAGTTATTATATAAAGATTTATGAAGATTAAAAATCCACGATTCCATGCTATTAGATAATTGTCTATGGTTTATCTCTGACATTCAAAATTATACACATTTTATTATTCCAGTGTGATATTTTTAAATAATTATATCCAGTAATTTATTTCAAGAACTTAGAAATCTTTTGTATAGTTCAAAATTTTTGTTTTATTTATTGAAAAGTACATTACAGTTATGTTAATGCTATTATCGAACTAGCTTAATAACTTAATGATCTTTCTGACTAACGTGAAATATCATCGGTTTTAGAATACATGGTAGTCGACGAGATGCAGCTTCTCAACAAGTCGCTAGACAGAAAGAAGGTAAACATGACGAGACGATATCAAGTGTGAATGGAAATGATCATGGAAATGTTTTTCTCATGAATTTAAATACTTTTTTAAATCGTAGACACGATAATGTTTCAAATGTGTGCGTTTCAGACGTATCCGCTTCTACTACGAGTATTCTGCAACACCTGGCGTCATCATAATATAATGGAATACAGCAGGGGGAACGTCCCTCCAAACGAGCTACAAATATATACATGGTAATAAAAATTATTTTTAAAGGAACAGAGACCATAAGATTCTATCTTGTTATAGTTCTTATTAATTTGATTGCAATTCTTACTATGGTAAGAAGTTATCTCTAATTTTGTAATTATTTCTGTGTAGGATGGATGCTACTTTGCGAGAGATTACAGAATTGGTTAAGGAAGAGAACCAGTACGCTCGCAGTAAAGGAAAATACTTCGTGTATTCATTAGTGAGTTACGCAATTCTGGCTATCACATGCGTGAGATTGGTGTTACATGTTGTAGACAGAAAGGCGCAGACGATAACAAAACTCTCGCACAAGCGAGATAATAAACTTCAATTAGGAAAAAACTTCTCTATTCTGTTTTTATTCTTTTTTTATAATCATTTATACATGATATGTATGTATATTTTGTGTAATTATAGATTCACAATAGGAGATATTATCTAGATATATGTATAACACTGTTCAACAAGATGATGCAATCACCAATTAGACGTGGTGGTTTATGTCAATATTAATATATATAGTAGCTTTAGTGTTTAAGTTACGATAAGAACATGTCTCTTATAGGTAAGCATAATTGTGCATATGTCTCCGCAGAAAAACTTTTTAAACTTTTGTATTTATAAATGACTAAAATAAAAAATTATTTTTTCTTTAATTTCTTTATATTAAATTTGTTGTATTTCACGTTTTTTATTTGTAAATGTTTTTTTTAGTAATGAAGCCATTTTTGTTGTTTCTCTGAAACATTTTTAAAAGAGTATGAGAAGACATTTCTGAGGTATATTGATTATAAAGTTGATGCGATTGTCGGACAGAAATTAGCTTCATCAGCTGATCAAATGTCACCCGTAATTGGTTCATTCTAGTTAAATGCGATTGGTTAACTCCAATGAACGCATGCAAAATTAAAAGTTGAATGACTCATGAACTAGTTAGAGAATCGACTTAAGGTTTCACACATATGCTCAGGTAATAAATAGAAACAATTTATTAAATTTTCATGATGCTGTCAATGTTATAACGTTAACACCTGTACATTCTTAAAACAATGAATACAGGAGTAATTAAACGTATTCCTTTTTTTTTATTTCTAACACTATGTGTTATTTTGCTACGTTTAAATTTGATATAATATGTTAGCAATTGTGTGAGAATGCGATTTGCTAATCGAAATGTACATACTCAAATATTAGGGAGAGCTCTTGAATAATTGATAAGTGAATACATTGATAAATTTTCATGTAAAATTTGAGCTGCACATCCAATTCATCTAATTTTTTTTTAATTTTTAGTGAAAAAAATGGAATTAGAAGAGATGAAGATAATATAGTATTAAATTATATATGTTAATATAAAAAAATGGCTATACAGAAGAGCGTAATCTATATACCTTTTTGTCACAATTTTGAAGTGCATCTTACTTTTCAGATATACCTTGTAATATGGACCCTTTAGAGCTCGTTATAGAAGAATTCCTCAGAAATAACGGGATCGTGTCCTTCTGATCCACCACACGCAGCCGGGAAAGGTCAATGGGTCCGAATCTTCATTCAAACGCCAGAGAGATGAATCCGCCATAGCACGATTCCTAGAGAAGGAGCAGTCAACCGAATGTACAATTACCACCAATCGGTTGCTACAAAAACTTTATGATATACGCGACATGATTCTAGAAATTTTAAACAAAAAAACACAGCAACGAAAACAGGAGATCCAAAGAAGAAAGGAGTATAAAAACTTCAAGCTTCAATGGAGAGACTGACAACAGTAGTTCTTGAGTGTTGGACTCGTATAAGAGTGCGACCAGAGTATACATGATTCGTGATACGTGACAGTTCAAAATTCGCATTTTTTATTCATATAAGATTAGCAAACAATTCAAATGGACAAATTCGTCGAATTTGTACTCGTCGTTTAATATTCGTGTCAATTGGTGTCAATTTGCTAGCGAATTTTTTGACGAAAAGGACGCGAATTAGAACGAATTGCGCATAGTCTGACCGCACCCGAAGGATAGCAGAAACACGAATTCGAGATCTTCAAGAGGCATGTAGGGATAAACACATACATTCAAATTTTGCTGTCTAACTCCAAATAAACATAAACATAAATGGATAGACACTTGATCATTTGGGAACATTGCGAACATTTCCTAGACAAGATGATTGTTAGTATCTGAAAGTATTACATAGAGGAAAGCAGGAAGTGTTTAATCTTTGAGATTCTTTGAAGTTCGTTCACACAAATTGAGGAAAAATTATGTGGGAATATCTTGTCTATTTTCTTGTAATATTTTATATTAGTTTTCTCCTGTACGTACTATGTCGATTCTCCATTTCTATTTTCAAAAATGAAAAAAATTGACGATGGAGAATGGAACGGTATAGACATCTTAATTACAGGCAATAATCAGAAGATTCTTTAATGGATTTTTTAATTAATTAGTAAGTAAACTATACATTGGTATTTTCACATGTGAGAAATAAAATTTGGAATACATGTCGAACATATATAGTGATTATATAACGAAGAATAGAAATTAGATGAGCTAAAAAATGAGATAAATTCGAAATACCTGAAATTGAAAGAAATATGATTTCTTCTTTTATTTTGACAGTATTCGCCTCATTATGTGGACCATCATATTTTAACATAAATTACGCTATAATTCTGCTGTCGCAATTACTATTTTTTAAAGATGCTATACGCAGTAATATTAGAAGACTATTATACTCAAATTTTTTTGAAACTCTCGCAAATGTAAAATGGAAATGAACAGATACATGACCACAGAACGTTGTAAAAATTTTCGAAATCGACGAAAAGTTTCTGACAGATACTGGCCATAAATCATTATGCAGGTCATTTCTTAGGATTCTTCGAAACTTATTTTTGATTTATAGATTGTCATAATACTTAGACGTGAACATTAATTATGTTTTATTAACGAGATTAATATTAATATCTGAATGTTTCAATTCTTAAGCAACTCAATTAATGAAAAAATGTTTAAACGATACATTTTTATACGTATAAAAATATGTTTTATTAAACATATAAATGTATAAAGATATAATGTATATAAATATATTTGTTAAACCGTCAAAGTGTATAAAAACAGTATTTTAAACTAATAAAAAGAAATTAAATTGTCATTATGAACGTGTATTGAACGTTTTTATGACGTTTATTAAATAGTATAAAAAACGTAACAAATTTATTTTTTTCAGCTTAAACGTTTAAAACTGTTTTTTAACGCTTATTAAACATATTTTGAATTTAACTGTGTTGCTTGGGTTTAAATAATTTTAAACAATAAACATGATAGCAGACAGATCTGTGTTCTTTTATATTTGATATCCTATTGATCTCCTTCTCATATGTTGAAGTATTGAGCGGAATAATAGATTTCATTAAAATAACTAAATTAAAATAAAATTTATTTAAAATTATTAAAATAAATAAAATAATTTTCACATATATAATTAAAGCAACTATTTTCTAGTTAAAATATTATATTATTAAAATTTGTTCATATATTATAACTGTTGTTCTTTCCGGAGCAATCTGCAAGTAAATAGATTGGCATTTTCATGTGATGATACAATTCTGCAATTAAAATGAATATTTTTCAAAATTTTATTATTTGAAAAAGAAGATAAGCTGTCGTATATTCACATTTCAATGTCGCGCATTCTAGTGTATTACATACAAAAATAAACATAAAAAAATATAACATATTATAACAAATAAACATAAGAGATAGAGAACAAATATATGATTGAATGTTATTACGAGAATCTTATCGGTAAAATGCTTGTTTATAATAATTCTGTTTTTATTGATGTTCAATGAAAACCGTAATGTTTCCAATTAGATAATTGTCTATTGTTAATCTCTGACAAGCAATATATYAAAATTATACACATTTTATTACTCCAGCGTAATATTTTTAAATAATTATATCTTATATAATAATTATATATTATATAACTTAGAAATATTTTATATAATTCAAAATTTTATTTTTATTTATTGAAAAGTTTGTTACAGTTATTACAATTCCATTATCGATATAGCTTAATAAGCTTAATAACTTACCGATCTTTCCGGCTAACGTGAAATGACATCGGCTTTGGAATTTATGGTAGTCGACGAGAAACAGCTTCCCGACAAGCCAGTAGACAGAGAGAAAGTAACGCGACAAGACAATATCAAGTGTGAATGGAAATGATGATGGAAATGTTTTTCTCATGAATTTAAATGCTTTTTAATCGTAGACGCGATAAAGTTTCATTTGCGTGTATTTTAGACGTGTCCGCTTCTACTACGAGTTTTCTGCAATACCGGGCGTCATCATAATGTAATGCAGTACAGCAGGAGGAACATCCCTTCAAATGAACTACAGATATATACATGATAATAACATTATTTATAACGGAGCACAGACCATAAGATTCTATCTTATTATAATTGTTATTAATTTGATTGCAATTCTTATCATAAGTAGTTATCTCAAATTTTGTGATTATTTCTGATGGATGCAACCTTACGAGAAATTACAAGATTGGTTGAGGAAGTAAACCCTGACGTTCGCAGTAAAGGAACATCCTTTGATTTGATTAGTGTCTCCTGAGTTATGCAATTCTGGTTTCCGCATGCGTGAGATTGGTGTTATATGGTCTGAACAGCAAGGCGCAGACGATAACAAAACTCTCGCACAAGCGAGATAATAAACTTTAATTAGAAAAAGACTTCTTTTCTATTCTCTTTTTATAAGCATTTATTATACATGATATGTATGTATATTTTGTATAATTATAGATTCACAATATAGGAGATTCACAATAGGAGATTATCTAGATATATCAATAACACCACCGAACAGGATGATGCAACCAGCAATTAGACGTGGTGGTTTACGTCAATATTAATATATATAGTAGCTTTAGTGTTTAAGTTATGATGAGAACATGTCTCTTAAATGTAAACATAATTGTGCATATGTCTCTGCAGAAAAATATTTTAAACTTTTGTATTTATAAATGACTAAATTAAAAAAATTATTTTTTCTTTAATTTCTTTATATTAAATTTGATGTATTAAACATTTTTTATTCGTAAATGTTTTTCTTAGCTATAAAGTTATTTTTGTTCTTTCTTTAAAATGTTTTTAATAGAGTATGAGGAGATACTATTGAGGTATATTAATCATAAAATTAATGCGATTGTTGGACAGAAATTAATCATTTGTGAATTTTGATGTCTCATTGTGTTATCTCAGATTTGTGTTATTTGAATTACATTCTTGTCAGATGAAATAATCTCAAGTGATTTCTTTCTCGGTAATACAAATCGTTTTGTGCTCGTCTGATACCTATAGAATTCTTAATTTATAGAGTGTAATTATTTTTGATTACATTTTATTAAAATTTGCGGATAGTGTAATTCGAGTTTAATACTACTTTTAAAGTTATTGTAATGTTTAATTATGCACATATTAAGTGCATTCTAATAATAATTAAATATTTAATAGATCCATTCGTCCAGGGCACGTATAAAACACTTGCAAATATACTACTGTGCCTATAATTAGAAAAGCACTTAAATCCACGAAAAAAATATTTCTACAAAATATATAATTATATCTAGAGGGTCAAAATTAATTTTTCTAAATTGATTGGACTTAAATTACTTATTTACTTATTTTTTATGCACAATATACACGTGATATCTATTTTGACTGTTTTTGAGCATTTCAAAAAAGCATCGAATTAAGGATCCATTCAGCACTCTCAATAGTTCAAAAGTTTACTGCTACTGGCTGCGTTCAACAGAGATAACAGCTTTGCGATTGTTGTAAGATTCTTTAATATGATTAGTACTTGCTCTTGTTCCTTAGAATTAAAAGTATAAATCAATAATATTAATGAATCTTGCAACAGTTGCAAAGCTGCCTTTTTTACACAGCCATACATTCTAGATTTATCATGGTTCTACTCTAATCATAGGTAATAGTTACTGATCACTCTTGTGCCTTGGTGTATTCTATTAGATTTAAAAATATAGGCAATCAAATGCAAGAGCTCAGTGAGCATTCAGTGATTCTTTAATATGGTTCATTCTAGTCACTGATAAATGCGATTGGTTAACTCCGAACTCATGCAAAATTAAAAGAATAACTCGTCAAATAGTTAGAGAATCGACTTAAAAATTTTACACATGTGTTCAGGTAATAAATAGAAACAAATTATTAAATTTTAAAGATATTGATTGAATCTTAGAACATTAGCACCAATATATCTTTAAAACAATGAATACAGGAGTCATTAAACGTATTTTTTTTTTTATTTCTAACACTATTATGTGTTATTTTGCTATGTTTGCTATTTGGATTTGATATAATATGTTAGCAATTGTGTGAGAATGCGATTTGCTAATAAAATGTACATACGAAATATTATAAATGGAGAGCTCTTGAATAATTGATAAGTGAATACATTGATAAATTTTCGTAAAATTTGAACTGCATATCCAATTTATCTAWTTTTTTTTTAATTTTTAGTGAAAGAATTGAAATTCGAAGAGATAAAGATAATATATAGTATTAAATTATACATGTTAATACAAAAATGGCTATACCCAGCAAACGAAAATGGATTGAAATCAATTCACAATTTTAATTCATTTTAATTCATTTGAACAAAATATGGATTGAAAAAATAGCATTTACATCATTTCAATTCTATGTCATGGATTAAAATGAATTGTATGACCGGAGTAACTTTTTTTTTAATTTTATTTTTTTTTAAAGAAATTATTTTGTTTTAATCCTGCGYGATAGATTAAAATGAATTAATGGTCTGCATTTTTTTTTTAATTGAAAAAAATAAGAAGCGCTTTGTTTTTATCCCTTCATATGGATTAAAATGGATTTTAAAAAATTCTGAACCTTTAATTGGATAGAAATGGATTCAAAAGATCAGAATCTGGATTTGATATGAACAAAAYGAATCCATTTGTGTCCATTTCAATCTATTTTCGTTTGCTGGGTACAACAGAGCGTAATCTATAAAACGTTTTTGTCAATTCTGCTATCGAAATTAATATTTTGCTTTTAAGAGATGGAATTGGAAGCCAATCGTTAACAAACATTCAAGTTTTGAATCTCAAAATGAGCAAACGAAGTCCACCTTACTTCTTAGATATACTTCTTAGATATACTTTGTAATATGGACCTTTTAGAGGTCATTATAGAAGAGTTCCTCAGAAATGACGAGACCTGGTCCACCCTATGCAACTGAGAAGGGTCCAGTGGGTCTCATCCTTCATGCAAACGGCAGAGATGTGAATCCGCCATAGCACGATTCTTAGAGATAGAGCAGCCAACCGGATACCCAAGAACAGTTACCACAAATCAGTTGCTACAAGAACTTCATGATATACGCGACATAATTCTAAAAATTCTAAACTGAGAGGCAGAGCAACGAAAACAGGAGATCAAAGAAGAGAGGAGTATGAATAACTTAAAACTTTAATGAAGTTATGAAGAGCCTGACAATAGTAGTTCCTGAGTGTCAGATTCCTATAGGGATAGCAGGAACATGAATTCGAGATTTGTAAGAGGCATGTAGGGATAAACACACACATTCAAATTTTGTCTAGCTCCAAATAAACATAAACATAAAAGGACAGACATTTGATCATTTGGAACATTGCGAACGTTTCCCTGGCGAGATGATTGTTAGTATCTGAAAGCATTAGATAGAGGCAGGAAGATTTTAATCTCTGAGATTCTTTGAAAGTCATTTATAAATTGATAAAAAATTATGTGGGACTTTCTTGCCTCCAACTATATTTATATTTTACTTTTATTATGCGGAGTAGTTTGTTGCTACTATATTTGTGTGTTCTGTTACGTAATATACTTGGATTACAAACAATATAGAGAATTTGAGAAATGGAGGAGAATGACACAATATAGACATCTAAACCACAGACCTCAAACCCGCAGGGAATAATCAGAAGATTCATTGATGGATTTTTTAATTAATTAGTAAGTGAACTATACATTGTATTTTCATATATGAGAAATAAAATTTGAAATACGTGTCGATCGTATGTAGTGATTTTATAACGGAGAATAGAAATTAGATGAAAAGTGAGATAAATTCGATATTTTTGTAATTGAAAGAAATATGATCTCGTCTTTTATTTTCACAGTATTCGCCTCTTTATGTGGACCATCTTATTTTAACATTAATTATGCTATAATTCTGCTGTCGCAGTTACTATTTTTTGCTATACATAGTAACATTGGAAGACTATTATGCTCAAATTTTTTTGAAACTCTAGCAAATGTAAAATGGAAATGAACAGATACATGACCACAGAACGTTGTAAAAATTTTCGAAATCGACGAAAAGTTTCTGACAGATACTGGCCATAAAACATTATGCAGGTCATTTCTCAGAATTCTTCGAAACTTATCTTTGAATTATAGATTGTCATTATGGATAGACGTAAACATTAATTATGTTTTATTAATGAGATTAACATTGTTATCTGAATGTTTCAATTCTTAAGCAACACAATTAATGAAGAAACGTTTAAACGATAAATTTTTATACATTTTTATATAAATATACGTTTATTAAACATATGAATGTATAAAAATATAATGTATAAAAATATAATTGGTAAACCCTCAAAGTGTTTTATATAAAAACAGTATTTTAATCTAATAAAAAAATTAAATAGACGATATGAATGTGTATTAACGTTTTTATAATGTTTTTATGACGTTTATTAAGTAATTTAAAAAACGTATCAAATTAATTTTCTTCAGCTTAAACGTTTAAAACTGTTTTTTAACGCTTATTGAACGTATTTTGAACTTAACTGTGTTGCTCGGGTTTTATTAATTTTAAACAATAAACGTGATAGCAGATAGATCTATGTTCTTTTATATTTGACATCCTCTTGATTTCCTTTTCATATGTGAATTATTAAGCGGAATGATAGACTTCACTAAAATAACTATTTTCATGTACATATAATTAAAGCAACTAATTTCTAATTGAAATATTATATTATTATTAAAATATAATAAAAATAATTAAATATAATTAAATAATATAATTAAAATTATTATCAAAATATAATAAAATATTATACTAAAATTTGTTGATATATTATAATTGATGGATTCTTTCCGGAACGATCAGTAAGTAAATAAATTCTATGGCATTTCTATGTGATGATACAATTCTGCAATTAAAATAAATATTTTCAAAATTTTATTATTTGAAAAAGCAGACAAACTGTCGTATATTCAAATTTCAATGTCGCGCATATTAGTATATTACATATAAAAATAAATATACAAGATATAACATATGATAATAATAAATAAACATGAGAGATAAAAGAGCAAACATATGATTGAACGTTATTGCGAGTTTACCTTATCGGTAAAATGCTTGTCAATATGTAAAAAATATCTTTTGTTGTCTAAGATTCGTCAAAGTTTATTTAAGGATGTACTGGTGCTAACGTTCTAACATTGACAACATCTTGGAAATTTAATAAATTGTTTCTATTTATTATCTGAACACATATGTAAAACCTCAAGTCGATTCTCTAACTAGTTCACGAGTTATTCAACTTTTAATGTTGCATGAGTTATTATGGAGTAATAGCATATTCCCACTTTTATCAACAAAATTATAAAGAAGCAACATTGCTAATATTCTGAAACTTTGTTTGTTAGTAAATAAAATACTGAGAAACGTTTCTAAAAAAAGTTCATATCGATTCATTAATCCGTTAAGATATTAACGATAAATCAACGCAAAATTCCGAATATACTACATAACCACACTTCTATTTTGACTCGTATAAAGTTTTAGAAAGGCAAATATTATATTTTATAAATCTTATGAATTTTTAAGTATCATTCGATGTATGATATGCATTAAATATTACTAATATGAGTCAAGTTTTTTCATTTTTTACAGTTGATTTCAGGTAAAATTCACGTTCAAAAGGTTTTATCAATGATTACAAACTCGCAAAATATACAAATATATTCATTTATAATGTCAAATATCACATTAATTGCTATTATTAAGAGCCTATACATGATACGGGCACATATATATGGTGCATATCTTAACTTATAAAAGCACAGAATTTTTCATCGATTTGAAAGAACTTCATTTAAGTGATTTTTGTCTGAAGCTGTATAGCCAGAACATCTTTAGGCTTACATTTGAAAATTCATAAGTAATTCTTTGAAAATTATAAGAATTGTTTTATTTTTATTTCTAATAATATTTTTATTAAGAAAATTGTACATTGTCGCGAAAAGTCATGAATATTTTGTTAATATTTTTTAATCGGTAATATAATATAAGCTATTTTTATTGATATTCAATGAAAACATTTAGCTTATAAATAATTCAAATTTATTGGAAAATTTAGTCATTGATTTTATCTCAAAGTTAGGTATTCTCAATTATTTATTATAGTTATTAATATTAATTTATACTAAAATATAAACATAAGACTTTACTATCTGTATTTATGTATTCTTATTTACCTGTTCAAATTTTTTTCAAATGTCAAGTACATATTTTTATAATACACTTTTTTATTTATATAATAACTGGTAAATAAGATTTCTATTATGCGGATTTACGCGACATAAATTTTCTGTTGTCATTAGTAAATAAAATAAAAAAACAAGTCCATAAATTAATTTAAGGTAACAAATCTTGAGCTTTTAAAAATACAAAAATATAAAGTTGATATGTTAGTTTAAATAGAAATAAGAATTAGGAAATGTTTTTGATAAAGTTTATATGTACTCTGATAGCAAAATGTTAGCAATTTGGTTCTAAATTGGCAGCAAATTCTATCAGATTTTGGCTACAAAACCATAGTTATCTATGTCTGTATTTGGCTGTGGATTTGTCGACAAAGTGTGCTGACATGCTATGCCACCAGATTGGTGGCAGAAACCGAGCAAAGTCTACTCGAAGGTCAGGTTCTGTTCTCAATCTGCTCTCAATTTGTTGTCAGATTATGCACGACTTTGCTCGGTTTCTGCCACCAATCTGTTGGCATAGCACGTCTAGCAGGCTTTGTCATATTTCTGACAGCAATTTGCTGACAATATCTTATAATACGAACTCTGTGCACAATTTGTTGTCTTCCTGCTATCAAAAATTGTTAATAGACTCTGCTCAAAATCTGTCTCCGCAGGCTTTGCTTTCAGGGTATATACAGGGCGGGGCAATAACTTCGTCCACTTTGAATATCACTGCTATTTTTAGAGATATGAAAATATTGTAATTACAAAAGTTGTAGGGCATCAAGAGGATTATCACATATGCTAGTAATAATTTTTCTAGATGGAGGCACTTCGGAAATTTCAAGATCATCTCCACTTTTTGAAATGGCATGCTGTACTTTTTTAACCTTAGTGTAGCTAATAGCCGATATTTAGATTTAATTTCAACGACCCGTAATAAAAGGTCATTTGTCATTAAATAAAAGAATAAAACAATGAGTCTCTTACGTCAAAAGTGTTCGAAGTGATGTCCGTTTGCATTAATGCGATCGTTCAATTCCAGAAGTACGTACACTTCTTAACACTTGCGGACTGATTGTTGCACATACTGCTATAATTCGTTGCTTCATAGTTTCCGGTGTGGTCGGCACTTCCTGATACAATGTTTTTTAATGTTTCTCATAAAAAATGTCGAACTGTGTTATGTCAAGTAAACGAGCTGGCCAAGAAATCGACCCACCGCGTTCTATCCATCGATTTGGGAAGATTTCATTGAATGTAGCTGTTACTCTACGTTTATAATGTGCGGAACATCCATTGTGTTGATAGCACATTATTCGATGAATATTCAATTGTATACCTTCTAATAAAATTCCGTGATCGTTGCGTAAAAAGTATCATATTTTATGCTAGTAAGTATTCCAGTGATAAAATATGATATGTAAGAATTATTGCTTTTCTTCTTTATTTAATGACTAATGACCTTTTATAATGAGTCGTTAAAATCGTCCAAATACCCACTATTACACTAAGGGTAAAAGAAGTACAACATGCCCTTTAAAAAAGTAGAGGTGACCTTGAAATTTCCGAAGTGCCCCCACCTAGAAAAATTATTATCAGTATATACCATAGTTCTCTTGATGCCATACAACTTTTGTAATCACAATATTTTCATACCTCTAAAAATAAAGGTGATATTCAAGATGGACAAAGTTATTACCCCAACTGTATATTTCTTAATTTACTTTTTAAATTACTATTTAAGATTAATGAAAACTATTATATAAAGATTTATGAAGATTAAAAATCCACGTTTCCATGCTATTAGATAATTGTCTATGGTTTATCTCTGACATGCAATATTAAAATTATACACATTTTATTATTCCAGTGTGATATTTTTAAATAATTATATCCAGTAATTTATTTCAAGAATTTAGAAATATTTTCTATAGCTCAAAATTTTTGTTTTATTTAATGAAAAGTATGTTACAGTTATGTTAATGCAATTATCGAACTAGCTTAATAACTTAATGATCTTTCTAACTAACGTGAAATATCATCGGTTTTAGAATACATGGTAGTCGACGAGATGCAGCTTCTCAACAAGCTAGACAGAAAGAAGGTAAACGCGGCGAAATGATATCAAGTGTGAATGGAAACGATCATGGAAATGTTTTTCTCATGAATTTAAGTACTTTTTTTAATCATTGATAATGTTTCAAATGTATGCGTTTCAGACGTGTACGCTTCTACTACGAGTATTCTGCAACATCTGGCGTCATCATAATATAATGGACTATAGTAGGGGGAACATCCCTCCAAATAAGCTACAGATATATACATGATAATAAAAATTATTTTTAACGGAGCAGACACCATAAGATTCCATCTTGTTATAATTCTTATTAATTTGATTGCCGCGCAATTCTTACTATGGTAAGAAGTTATCTCTAATTTTGTGATTATTTCTGTGTAGGATGGATGCAACTTTGCGAGAGATTACAGGATTGGTTAAGGAAGAGAACCAGTACGCTCGCAGTAAAGGAAAATACTTCGTGTATTCATTAATGAGTTACGCAATTCTGGCTATCACATGCGTGAGAATGGTGTTACATGTTCTAGACAGAAAGGCGCAGACAATAATAAAACTCTCGCATAAGCGAGGTAATAAGCATCAATTAGGAAAAAATATCTCCTATTGTGAATCTATAATTACACAAAATATACATACATATCATGTATAAATGATCATAAAAAAAGAATAAAAAAAGAATAGAAAAAACTTTTCTATTCTTTTTTAATTCCTTTTTTATGATCTTTTATACATGATATGTATGTATATTTTGTGTAATTATAGATTCACAATAGGAGATATTATCTGGATATATCCATAACACTGCCAACAAGATGATGCAACCAGCAATTAGACGGGGTAGTTTATGTCAATATTAATATATATAGTAGCTTTAGTGTTTAAGTTACGATAAGAACATGTCTCTTATAGGTAAGCATAATTGCGCATATGTCTCCGCAGAAAAACTTTTTAAACTTTTGTATTTATAAATGACTAAAATAAAAAATTATTTTTTCTTTAATTTCTTTATATTAAATTTGTTGTATTACACGTTTTTTATTTGTAAATGTTTTTTTTAGTAATAAAGCTATTTTTGTTGTTTCTCTGAAACAATTTTAAAAGAGTATGAGGAGACATTTCTGAGGTATATTAATTATAAAGTTGATGCGATTGTTGGACAGAAATTAGCTTCATCAGCTGATCAAATGTCACCCATGATTGGTTCATTCTAGTTAACGATAAATGCGATTGGTTAACTCCAATGAAAACGCATGCAAAATTAAAAGTTGAATGACTCATGAACTAGTCAGAGAATCGACTTGAGGTTTCACACATGTGCTCAGGTAATAAACAAGAAACAATTTATTAAATTTTCAAGATGCTGTCAATGTTGTAACGTTAACACCTGTACATTCTTAAAACAATGAATACAGGAGTAATTAAACGTATTCCTTTTTTTTTATTTCTAACCCTATTATTTTGCTACGTTTAGATTTGATATAATATGTTAGCAATTGTGTGAGAATACGATTTGATAATCAAATTTACATACTCAAATATTATGGAGAGCTCTTGAGTAATTGATAAGTGAATACATTGATAAATTTTCACGTAAAATTTGAGCTGCACATCCAATTCATCTAATTTTTTTTAAATTTTTAGTGAAAAAAATGGAATTAGAAGAGATGAAGATAATATAGTATTAAATTATATATGTTAATATAAAAAAATGGCTATACAGAAGAGCATAATCTATATACCTTTTTGTCACAATTTTGAAGTGCACCTTACTTTTCAGATATACCTTGTAATATGGACCCTTTAGAGCTCGCTATAGAAGAGTTCCTCAGAAATAACGAGATCATGTCCTTCTGATCCACCACACGCAGCCGGGAAAGGTCAATGGGTCCGAATCTTCATTCTAACGCCAGAGAGATGAATCCGCCATAGCACGATTCCTAGAGATGGAGCAGTCAACCGAAAGCCCAAGTACAAATACCACAAATCGGTTGCTACAAAAACTTTATGATATACGCGACATGATTCTAGAAATTTTAAACAAAAAGGCACAGCAACGAAAACAGGAGATCCAAAGAAGAAAGGAGTATAAAAAACTTAAAGCTTCAATGGAGAGACAACAGTAGTTCTTGAGTGTTGGACTCGTATAAGGGTACGGCCAGACTATGCGTGATTCGTGATACGTGACAGTTCAAAATTCGTACTTTTCATTCATATAAGATTTGCAAACAATGCGAATGGACATATTCGTCGAATTTGTATTCGTCGTTTAATATCCGTGTCAACTGCTAGCGATTTTTTTGACGAAAAGGACGCGAATCAGCACGAATTGCGCATAGCCTGGCCGCACCCTAAAGATAGCAGAAACATCACAAAATTCGAGATCTCCAAGAGGCATATAGGGATAAACACATACGTTCAAATTTTGCTGTCTCACTCCAAATAAACATAAACATAAATGGATAGACATTTGATCATTTTGGAACTTTGCGAACGTTTCCTCGACAAGATGATTGTTAGTATCTGAAAACATTACATAGAGTAAAGCAGGAAATGTTTAATCATTGAGATTCTTTGAAGTTTGTTCACACAAATTGATGAAAAATTATGTGGGAATATCTTGTCTATTTTCTTGTAGTATTTTATATTGGTTTTTTCCTGTACGTACTATGTTTTTTCTGCATTTCTATTTACAAAAATGAAGAAAATTGACGATGGAGAATGGAACGCTATAGACATCTCAATTACAGGAAATAATCAGAAGATTCTTTAATGGATTTTTTAATTAATTAGTAAGTAAACTATACATTGGTATTTTCACATGTGAAAAATAAATTTTGGAATACATGTCGAACATATATAGCGATTATATAACGGAGAATAGAAATTAAATGAGATAAATTCGAAATACCTGAAATTGAAAGAAATATAATCTCTTCTTTTATTTTGACAGTATTCGTCTCTTTATGTGGACCATTTCTTTTATACAATTACGCTATAATTCTGCTGTCGCAATTACTATTTTTTAAAGATGCTATACCCAGTAACATTGGAAGACTATTATGCTCAAATTTTTTTGAAACTCTCGCAAATGTAAAATGGAAATGAACAGATACATGACCACAGAACATTGTACACATTTTCGAAATCGACGAAAAGTTTCTGACAGATCCTGGCCATAAAACATTAGGCAGGTCATTTCTCAGAATTCTTCGAAACTTATCTTTGAATTATAGATTGTCATTATGGATAGACGTGAACGTTAATTATGTTTTATTAACGAGATTAACATTGTTATCTGAATGTTTCAATTCTTAAGCAACACAATTAATGAAAAAATGTTAAACGATACTTTTTTATACGTATAAAAATACATTTATTAAACATATAAATGTATAAAAATATATTTGTTAAATCGTCAAAGTGTATAAAGACAGTACTTTAAACTAATAAAAAGAAGTTAAATAGGCATTATGAATGTGTATTGTACGTTTTTATTACGTTTAAATAACGTTTAAAAAACGTATCAAATGTATTTTCTTCAGTTTAAATGTTTAAAACTGTTTTTTAACGCTTATTATACTTATTTTGAATTTAAGTGTGTTGCTTGGGTTTAAATAATTTTAAACAATAAACATGATAGCAGACAGATTTATGTTCTTTTATATTTGATATCCTATTGATCTTCTTCTCATATGTTGAAGCATTAAGCGGAATAATAAATTTCATTAAAATAACCATTTTCACATATATAATTAAAGCAACTATTTTCTAATTAAAATATTATATTATTAAAATTTGTTCATATGTTATAACTATTGTGTTCTTTCCGGAGCAATCTGTAAGTAAATAGATTGGCATTTTCATGTGATGATACAATTCTGCAATTAAAATGAATATTTTTCAGAATTTTATTATTTGAAAAAGAAGGCAAACTGTCGTATATTCACATTTCAATGTCGCGCATTCTAGTGTATTACATATAAAAATAAACATAAAAAAATATAACATATCATAACAAATAAACATAAGAGATAAAGAACAAATATATGATTGAATGTTATTATGAGAATCTTATCGGTAAAATGCTTGTTTATAATAATTCTGTTTTTATTGATGTTCAATGAAAACCGTAATGTTTCCAATTAGATAATTGTCTATTGTTAATCTCTGACAAGCAATATATTAAAATTATACACATTTTATTACTCCAGCGTAATATTTTTAAATAATTATATCTAGTAATATATTATAAAAACTTAGAAATATTTTATATAATTCAAAATTTTAGTTTTATTTATTGAAAAGTATGTTACCGTTATTACAATGCCATTATCGATATAGCTTAATAAACTTAATAACTTATCTATCTTTCCGGCTAACGTGAAATGACATCGGCTTTGGAATCTATGGTAGTCGACGAGAAACAGCTTCCCGACAAGTCAATAGATTGGGAGAAGGTAACGCTACAAGACAATACCAAGTGTAAATGGAAATGATGATAGAAATTTTTCTCATGGATTTAAATGCTTTTTAATCGTAAACGCGATAAAGTTTCACTTGCGTGTATTTCAGACGTGTCCGCTTCTACTACGAGTTTTCTGCAATACGGGCGTCATCATAATGTAATGGAGTACAGCAGGAGGAACATCCCTTTAAATGAACTATAGATATATACATGGTAATAACATTATTTATAACGGAGCACAGACCATAAGATTCTATCTTGTTATAATTCTTATTAATTTAATTGCAGTGGTAATTATTACTATGGTAAGAAGTTATCTCAAATTTTGTGATTATTTCTTTGTAGGATGGATGCAACCTTGTGAGAAATTACAGGATTGGTTAAGTGAACCCGGACGCTCGCAGTAAAGGAACATACTTTGACTTTTCATTAGTAACTCCTGAGTTACGCTATTCTGGTTTCCGCATGCGTGAGATTGGTGTTACATGTTCTGGACAGAAAGGCGCAGACGATAACAAAACTCTGGCACAAGCGAGGTAATAAACTTCAATTAGGAAAAAACTTCTTTATTCTTTATTCTTTTTTTATAAGTATTTATCATACATGATATGTATATTTTGTATAATTATAGATTTACAATAGGAGATTATCTGGATATACCAATAACGCCTCCAAACAGGATAATGCAACTAGCAATTAGACGTGGTGGTTTACGTCAATATTAATATATATAGTAGCTTTAGTGTTTAAGTTATGATAAGAACATGTCTCTTATATGTAAACATAATTGTGCATATGTCTCTGCCGAAAAGCTTGAGGAGTTGATCAAAATGTTAACTGTGATTGATTCATTCTAGTCAACGATAAATGCGATTGGTTAACTCCAATGTACTCATGCAAAATTAAAAGTTGAATAAGTCGTGAACTAGCTAGAGAATTGACTTGAGGTTTCACACATGTGCTCAGGTAATAAATAGAAACAATTTATTAAATTTTCAAGATGCTGTCAATGTTATAACGTTAACATCTGTACAATCTTAAAACAATGAATACAGGAGTAATTAAACGTATTCCTTTTTTTTTATTTCTAACACTATGTGCTATTTTGCTACGTTTAGATTTGATATAATATGTTAACAATTGTGTGAGAATGCGATTTGCTAATCGAAATGTACATACTCAAATATTATGGAGAGCTCTTGAGTAATTGATAAGTGAATATACTGATAAATTTTCAAGTAAAATTTGAACTGCACATCCAATTCAGCTAATTTTTTTTAAATTTTTAGTGAAAGAAATGGAATTAGAAGAGATAAAGATAATATAGTATTAAATTATATGTGTTAATATAAAAAAATGGCTATACAGAAGAGCGTAATCTAAATATTTTTTTGTCACAATTTTACTATCGGAATTAATATTTTGTTTTTATGGGACAGAATTAGAAGCCAATCGTCGACAAACATTCAAGTTTTGCTGGATCTTAAAATGAACAAACGAAGTGCACCTTATTTCTCAGATATACCTTGTAATATGGACCCTTTAGAGCTCGAAGTAGAAGAGTTCCTCAGAAATAAAGAGATCATGTCCTTCTGGTCCACCACACGCAGTCGGGAAAGGTCAGTGGATCCGAATCTTCCATTCAAATGCCAGAGAGATGAATCCGCCATAGCACGATTCCTAGAGATAGAGCAGCCAATCGGATACCCAAGAAAAGTTACCACACATCAGTTGCTACAAGAACTTCATAATATACGCGACATAATTCTAAAAATTTTAAACAGAGAGACAGAATAACGAAAATAGGAGATGGATCAAAGAAGAGAGGAATATGAAGAACTTAAAGCTTTAATGACGAGACTGACAATAGTAGTTCTTGAGCGTCAGACTCATACAGGGATAGCAGGTACACAAATTCGAGATCTGCAAGAGGCATGTAGGGATAAACACGTACATTCAAATTTTGTTGTCTAGCTTCAAATAAACACAAACATAAACGGACATTTGATCATTTGGAACATTGCGAACGTTTCCTCGGCGAGATGATTGTTAGTATCTGAAAGCATTGAATAGAGGCAGGAAGAGTTTAATCTCTGAGATTCTTTAAAATACGTTTATAAATTAATAAAAAATTATGTCGGAGCCGGGATACGATTTTATATTAATTTTTAATCTTTCACTTCTAATAGCTGCATATATTGGTTTGTATCTTATGGGTTTATCCGCTGTTAACAATGAAAGAGAAAGAGAAGAAAGGGAAGAAAGAGAAAGAAGTGAAAGAAGAATGGAAGAAGATTTACGATGGAGAATGGAACAATATAGACTTCTACACGACAATCCTTATCGGCCGGAAAAAGGCAGGCAATAATCAGAAGATTCATTGATGGATTTTTTAATTAGTAAGTGTGAACTCTACATTGGTATTTTTATATGTGAGAAATAAAATTTGAAATACGCGTCGAACGTATATAGTGATTTGATAACGGAGAATAGAAATTAGATGAAAAATGAAATAAATTTGATATACCTGTAATTGAAAGAAATATGATCTCTTCTTTTATTTTGATAGTATTTGTCTCTTTATGTGGACCATCTTATTTACATCAGTTATGCTATAATTCTGCTGTCGCAGTTACTATTTTTAAAAGATGCTATACCCAGTAACATTGGAAGGCTATTATGCTAAATTTTTTTGAAACTCTCGCAAATGTAAAATGGAAATGAACAGATACATGACCACAGAACGTTGTAAAAATTTTCGAAATCGACGGAAAGTTTCTGATGGATATTGGCCAAAAACATTAGACAGGCCATTTCTTAAGATTCTTCGAAACTTATCTTTGAATTATATATTGTCATAATAGATAGACGTGAACATTAATTATGTTTTATTAACGAGATTAACATTGTTATCTGAATGTTTTAATTCTTAAGCAACACAATTAATGAAGAAAAGTTTAAAAGATACATTTTTATAAATTTTTATATAAATATATGTTTATTAAACATATGAATGTATAAAAATATAATGTATAAAAGTATAATTAGTAAACTCTCCAAGTTTTATATAAAAACAGTATTTTAATCTAATAAGAAAATTAAATAGACATTATGAATGTGTATTAAACGTTTTTATGGCGTTTTTATACCGTTTATTAAATAGTTTATTAAAAAATATATCAAATTTATATAATATATATATATTTATAATATATATGTATATATATATATATATATATAATATATATTTATATAATATAAATTTATATTTAATTTTTTTTCAGCTTAAACATTTAAAATTGGTTTTTAGGGTTATTAAACGTATTTTGAACTTAACTGTGTTGCTCGTGTTTTACTAATTTTAAACAATAAACATGATAGCAGATACATCTATGTTCTTTTATATTTGATATCCTATTGATTTCCTTCTCATATGTGAAGTATTAAGAGAGAATGATAGACTTCACTAAAATAACTATTTTCACGTACATAATTAAAGCAATTATTTTCTAATTAAAATATATTATTAAAATTTGTTCATATATTATAATCGATGGATTCTTTCCGGAGCAATCGGTAAATAGATTTTATGGCATTTCTATGTGATGATACAATTCTACAATTAAAATAAATTTTTTCAGAATTTTATTATTTGAAAAAGCAGGCAAACCGCCGCATATTCAAATTTCAATGTCGCGCATATTAGTATGTTACATATAAAAATAAACATGAAAGTTATAACATATAATAATAAATAAACATAAGAGATAAAAGCAAACATATGATTGAATGTTATTGCAGGAACCTTATTGGTAAAATGCTTGTTAGTATATAAAACAAATTTTTTGTTGTCTAAGATTCATCAAAGTTTATTTAAGAAGGTACTGGCGCTAACGCTCTAAGATTGACAATTTCTTGAAAATTTAATAAATTCTATTTATTATCTGAGCACATGTGTAAAATTTCTAACTAATTTACGAGTTATTCAATTTTTAATTCAGCATGAGTTCTTATAGAATAATAGCATATTTCAACTTATATCAACAAAATTATAAAGAAGCAACATTATACAACCAATATTTTGAAACTTTGCTTTAAATAAATGAAATACTGAGAAACGTTTCTAAAAAAAGTTCATATCAATTCACTAATCCGTTATCAAGGTATTATCGATAAAACAACGCAAAATTCCGATCAGACTACAAAACCACATTTCTATTTTGACTTGTATAAAGTATTAGAAAGACAAATATTATGTTAATCACATTTTTCTACATATCTTATGAATTTTTAAATAACATTCGATATAAGATATACATTGAATATTATTAATATAAATCAAGTTTTTTCGTTTTTTTACAGTTGATTTCGAGTAAAATTCACGTTTAAAAGTTTTTTACCATTACGATTCATGATTTACGATTACAAAAATCGCAAAATATATAAATATATTCATTTATAATGCCAAAATATCACATTAACTGCTATTATTAAAAGCCTATACGCGATACGAGCACATATATTATGATAAATATCTTAACTTATAAAAGCATAGAATTTCATCAATTTCTAAATTAAGTGATTTTTGTCTGAAGCTGTAGAGTCAGAAAATCCTTAGGCTTACATTTGAATTCATACGTAATTTTTTGTAAACTGAAAGAATTTTTTAATTTTTATTTCTAACAACATTTTTATTAAGAAAATTGTATGATGTCGCGAAAAAGCATCAATATTTTGTTAATATTTTTTAATATCGGTAATATAATATAAGCTGTTTTATTGATATTCAAAGGAGCTATCTTATAAATAATTCAAATTTGCTGGAAAATTTGGACAGTGATTTTAGTTTAAAGTTAGGCATTCTCAATTATTTATTATAGTTATTAATATTGATTTATATTAAAATATAAAGATAAGACTTTATTATCTGTATTTATATTCATATTTATCTGTTCAATTTTTTTTTCAAACGTTGATAATACATTTTTTTTATTTATACGATAGCTGATAAATAAGGTTTCTGTTACGCGAATTTATGCGATAAATTTTCTGTTGTTATCAATAAATAAAATAAAAAACAAATCCATTAATTAATTGTTGGTAACAAATGGTGATCTTCCAAAAATACAAAGTCAAATTGATAAGTTTAGTTTGAATACATACAAGAATTGGCAAATGTTTTTGATAAAGTATATACGCATATATATATATATACGGGGTGTACCGCGAGAATTCCGACACCGCGCATAGGAAGGTAGATGGGATCGAGATGAACATAAAAGTCCCATACCGTTTAGAGATATTCGCAATAATAATCGAGATATTAATTTTTGAAATTGTACTAATGAGAGCGCGCCGAGAGAAGCGCTCCAGCCGCTCGAGGTAGCCCGGCCCAGTGTATCATAACATTGGCTGTGGGCCTTGGAGAGGCAAGAGGGGAGGCGTGCCGAGCAACTTTTACGTTCATCTCGATCCCATCTACCTTCCTATGCGCGGTGTCGGAATTCTCGCGGTACACCCTGTATATATATATATATATATATATATTTTATGTATATATATATTTTTTTTAAATTTAATTTTTTAATTACTATTTAAGATTAATGAAAGCTATTATATAAAGATTTTCTTGAAGATTCATAATTCCATGGTATTAAATAACTGTCTGTCGTTTACCTCTGACATGCAATATATTAAAATTATACACATTTTATTACTCCAGTGTAATAATTTTAAATAATTATATCTAGTAATTTATTTCAAAGCTTAGAAATATTTTATATAATTCAAAACTTTTGTTTTATTTATTGAAAAATTACAGTTATTACAAAGCTATTATCGAACTAGCTTAATAACTTATCGATCTTTCTAACTAATGTGAAGTCGGCTTTTGAATCCATGATAGTCGACGAGAAACAGCTTGCGACAAGCCAGTTGACACAGAAAAGGTAAACGCGACGAGACGATATCAAGTGTGAATGGAAATGATGATGGAAATGTTTTTCTCATGGATTTGAGTGTTTTTTTAATCGTAGAGGCGATAATGTTCGACTACTACGAGTATTCTGCAACACCGGGCGTCATCATAATATAATGGAATACAGTAGGGAGAACGTCCCTTCAAACGAGGTACAGATATATACATGGTAATAACATTTTTTTTAACGGAGTAAAGACCATAAGATTCTATCATGTTATAATTCTTATTATTTGATTGCAATTCTTACTGTGGTAAAAAATCGTCTTAAATTTTGTGATTATTTCTGTGTAGATTGGATGCAACTTTGCGAGAGATTACAGAATCGGTTAAGGAAGTGAACCCGGACACTCGTAGTAAAGGAACATACTTTGACTTTTCATTAGTAACTCCTGAGTTACGCAATTCTGGTTATCACATGCGTGAGATTGGTGTTATATGTTCTGGACAGAAAGACGCAGACGATAACAAAGCTCTCGTACAAAGGAGGCAATAAACTTCAATTAGGAAAAGAATTCTTTTTTTTATAAGCATTTATTATACATGATATGTATGTATGTTTTGTATAATTATAGATTCACAAGAGGAGATTATCTGGATATATCAATAACATCACCGAACAGAATGATGCAACCAGCAATTAGACTGATAGTTTACATTAGTATTAATACAGAGTGTCGTTCACTAGCTACTTCACTCCTCGTGTGCAGGTAGAAAACGTTGAGTTAAGTAGGAAAGACCTCTACTACTTTGCAATTGACTTACTAGTTAAGGAGATATTAATTTTTGAAAATCGCTGAATGAGGGCATATCCATCCGGCCAACCGCCAAATGCAAGCGCGCGATACCACGCTGCTCGTGTGTAACATGCAAACCATTGCCGCAATAAACAATTCCGCGAGCGACTAAAGCCGTGAGGGGCGTACATCGCCGAGCACTTGCATCTGATAGTGGACCGTGCTGATGCAATCATTCAACGATTTTCAAAAATTAATATCTCGTTAACTCTTGAGTCAATTGAAAAGTTAAATAACTCGTGAACTAGTTAGAGAATCGACTTGAGATTTTACACATGTGTTCAGATAATAAATAAAAAGAATTCATTAAATTTTCAAGATATTGTTAATAGAATTAATTAGAACGTTAGCATCCTTAAATAAACTTTGAAGAATTTTAGAGAACAAAAAATACTTTTTACATACTAACAAGCATTTTACTCATAAGGTTCTCGCAATAATAGTCAATAATATGTGTTTCGTAAACTGGTTCAAAAGTGTTTTGTAAGTGAAGTCTTAATTACTAGGGTTAGGAATTTAGAGAGAGATACATCTAGCCATAATTAAAGAAATACAATTCAATAAGAAAAGATAAAAAGAGACGTAACAGACTTGCCAAGTAATATGGTTACAACATGAGTTAGCAAAAATAATAATACTTATCCGGATTTACTGGCATATAAAATGTAATATCCAAGAGACTATCATATCGTCAACGAGCTCTAACGCAATTGACACAGCTTTTTCTTTCTTAACTACGTTCTAACTAACGAAACAAAAGAGGCCTACGCAACCCCACACTTCTTTCGCCTTTCTCACCGTGCCACGCGCCTAAGGGCCAATTTCACCAACGTCGGTTAAGCTAACCGACGGTTAAAGTGTCAATCGTGATTGGTTTATTCTGATCAAAGACAAATACGATTGGACAATTCCATTGGAATTAACCGTTGGTTAGTCTAACCGACGTTGGTGAAATTGGCCCGAAATTGGCCCTAAGAAGTAGTCCCCGTCCTTGAGCTATCGTAGTGCCCCAAACGGTGTTGCTAGTCCTACTATCTGATGTACCTTTGAGCGGCACATTCAACCGGAATATATCCGCAACAATATGTATGCTCTTTTATCTCTTATGTTTATTTATTATTATATGTTTTATCTTTTATGTTTATTTTTATATGTAATATACTAATATGCGCGACATTGAAATTTGAATATACGACAGTTTGCCTGCTTTTTCAAATAATAAAATTGTGAAAATATTCATTTTAATTGCGGAATTGTATCATCACATGGTAATGCCAATCTATTTACTTATCGCTCCGGAAAGAATCTATCAGTTATAATATATGAACAAATTTTAATAATATACTAATATTTATATTTTAATAATATAATAATATTATAATAATATTTTAATGAGAAAATAGTTGCTGTGTGTGTGAGTAAGTGTGAAATTATATATGAAAATAGTTATTTTAATAAAGTTTATTATTCCGCTTAATACTTCAACATATGACAATGAGATCAGTAGGATATCAAATATAAAAGAACATAGATTTATCTGCTATCATGTTTATTGTTTAAAATTATTTAAACCCAAGCAACATAGTTAAATTCAAAATACATTTAATAAACGTTAAAAATCAATTTAAACGTATAAGATGAAAAAAATAAATTAGATATATTTTTTAAACTATTCAATAAACGTCATAAAAACGTTAAAGTAATGTTCAATACATATTCATAACGTCTATTTAATTTTTTATATTCGTATATGGATAGCAGAAACACGAATTCAAGAGCTCTGCAAGAAGCATGTAGGGATAAATACGTACATTGAAATTTTGTTGTCTAATACTTCAAATAAACATAAACATATACGGACAAACACTTAATCATTTTGGAACATTGCGAACGATTTCTCGGCAAGATAATTGTTAGTACTCGAAGGTATTAGATAGAGGCAGGAAGTTTTTAATCTCTGAGATTCTTTGAAATTCATTCACTCAAATTGTTAAAAAATTATGTCAGACTATCTTGTCCAATTTGTTTTATTTTTATTGGTTTTATTGGTTACTATTATACCAAGTATTATACTTATACGTATAATGAATTTTATGTTTTTTTGGACGTGCAAACTATGTTACGCCTTAGCTGATATTTGCTTATATTATTACGAAGCTAGACAAGACGGAGAATGGAACATATAGACATCTAAAACCACAGGTAATAATCAGAAGATTCTTTGATGGATTTTTTAAATTAATTAGTAAATAAACTATACATTGATATTTTATTGGGATTTGTGAGAAATAAAATTTGGGATACGTGTCGAACATATATCGTAATTTTATAACGGAGAATAGAAATTAAATGAAAAATGAGATAAATTCGATATACCTGTAATTGGAAAAAATGTGATCTCTTCTTTTATTTTGACAGTATTCGCCTCTTTATTTTAGTGGACCATCTTATTTTAACATCAATTATGCTATAATTCTGCTGTTGCAATTACTATTCTTTAAAGATGCTATGTTCAGTAACATTGGAAGAATATCATATTCAAATTTTTTTGAAACTTTCGCAAGTGTAAAATGGGAATAAACATATACATGACCACAGAACATTGTAAAAATTTTCGAAATCGACAAAGTTTCTGATAGATACTGACCATAAAACATTAGGCAGGTCATTTCTTAGGATTCTTCGAAACTTATCTTTGAATTATAGATTGTCATAATAGATAGACGTGAACATTAATTATGTTTTATTAACGAGATTAGCATTGTTATTTGAATGTTTTAATTTTTAAGCAACTGAATTAATGAAGAATCGTTTAAACGATACTTAAACGATTTTTATTATACGTATAAAAATACGTTTATTAAACATATAAATGTATAAAAACGTAATGTATAAAAATATATTTATTAAGCCGTTAATGTGTATAAAAACAATATTTTAAACTAATAAAAAAAAATCAAATAGACATTATAAATGTGTATTGAACGATTTTATGACGTAATAATGACGTCTATTAAGCAATTTAAAAAACGTATCAAATTTATTAATTTTTTTCTTAAACGTTTAAAACTGTTTTTTAACTAAACGTATTTTGAATTTAACTGTGTTGCTTGAGTTTAAATAATTTTAAACAATAAACATGATAGCAGATAGATCTATGTTCTTTTATATTTGATATCCTATTGATCTCCTTCTCATATGCTGAAGTATTAAGCGGAATAATTGATTTCGTTAAAATAACTATTTTCACATATATAATTAAAAAAAAGCATCTATTTTCTAATCAAAATATTATATTATTAAAATTTGTTCATATATTATAACTGTTGGATTCTTTTCGGAGCTATCGGTAAACAAATATTGGCATTTCCACATGACGATACAGTTCTGCAATTAAAATAAATTTTTTCAGAATTTTTTGTGATAAAAAAGGCAAGCTGTCGTATATTCAAATTTCACTGTCGCACATTCTAATATGTTACATATAAAAATAAACATAAAAAAAAAAACATGACGTATAATAATAAATAAACATAAAAGATAAAGAGCAAATATGTGATTGAATGTTACTGCGAGAATCTTACATATCTGTAAAATGCTAGTTAATAATTTTGTTATTACTGATGTTCAATGAAAACCTACCGAAATGTTTCTACTTAGATAAATGTCTATTGTTTATCTCTGACATACAATAAAATTATACACATTTCATTACTTCAACCTTTAAAATTTTTTAAAATAATTATATCTAGTAATATATTATAAAAACTTAGAAATATTTTATATAAACCTAATTTTAGTTTTATTTATTGAAAAGTATGTTACAGTTATTACAATGCTATTATCGAACTATATCTTAATAACTTACTAATCTTTCTGACTAACGTGAAATATATAATAACTTTGGAGTCCATGGTAGTCTACGAGAAACAACTTTCCGACAAGCCGGTAGACAGAGTGAAGGTAAACGCGGCGAAACGGTATCAAGTGTGAATAGAAATGATGATGGAAATGTTTTTCTCATGGATTTAAGTGTTTTTTTAATCGTAGACGTGATAATGTTTCACTTGCGTGCGTTTCAGACGTGTTCGCTTCTACTACAAATATTCTGCAACACCCGGCGTCATCATAATATAATGGAGAACATCAGGGGGAATGTTCCCTTCAAATGAACTACAGATATAAATAAGCTGCTACTGGCTGCATCAACAGAGATAACAGCTTTGCGATTGTTGTAAGATTCTTTAATATGATTAGTTCTTGCTCTTGTCCCTTACTGGAGCTAAAAGTATAAATCAATAATATTAAAGAATCTTAGAACAGTTGCAAAGCTGCTTTTTCTACTGAACGCAGCCATACATTCTAGATTTATCATGGTTCTACTCCAATCACAGGCAATAGTTACTGAGCGCTCTTGTGCCTTGGTTTATTCTATTAGATTTAAAAATATAGGCCAATCAATTGTAAGAGCTCAGTGAGCACTAAGTGATTCTTCAATATGATTGGTTCTTGTCTTCGCTCTAAGAGTCGATTTCCATCTCTGATAAGCTTGAGCGGCTGATCAAATGTCAACTGTGATTGGTTCATTCTAGTGAACAATAAATGCGATTGGTTAACTCCAATGAACTCATGCAAAATTAAAAGTTGAGTAACTCGTGAACTAAGTAGAGAATTAACTTGAGGTTTTACACATGTGCCCAGGTAATAAATAAAAACAATTTATTAAATTTTGAGGATACTGTCAATGTTAGAACGTTAATACCTGTACATCCCTAAAACAATGAATACAGAAGTCATTAAATGTATTCATTTTTTTTATTTCTAACACAATGTGTTATATTTAGATTTGATATAATATGTTAGCAATTGTGTGAGAATGCGGTTTGCTAATCGAAATGAACATACTTAAATATTATAAATGGAGAGCTCTAATTGATAAGTGAATACATTGATAAATTTTCACGTAAAATTTGAGCTGCATATCCAATTCAGCTAATTTTTTTTTAATTTTTAGTGTAAGAAATGGAATTAGAAGAGATGAAGATAATATAGTATTAAATTATATGTGTTAATATAAAAAAAATGGCTATACAGAAGAGCGTAATCTATATACCTTTGTTACAATTTTGCTATCGGAATTAATGTTTTGCTTTTATGGGACAGAATTGGAAGCTAATCGTCAACAAACATTCAAGTTTCGCTGGATCTCAAAGTGAGCAAACGAAGTCCATCTTACTTCTCAGATATACATTGTAATATGGACCTTTTAGAGCTCGCTATAGAAGAGTTTCTCAGAAATGACGAGACCATGCCTGGTCCACCATATGTAACTGGGAAGGGTCAGTGGGTCCGAACCCTCCATGCAAACGCCAGAGATGTGAATCCGCCATAGCACGATTCCTAGAGATAGAGCAGCCAATCGGATACCCAAGAAAAGTTACCACACATCAGTTGCTACAAGAACTTCATAATA
>JANQDE010000080.1:418209-506364 GCA_037157785.1 Cephalotes varians
TATTATGCTAAATTTTTTTGAAACTCTCGCAAATGTAAAATGGAAATGAACAGATACATGACCACAGAACGTTGTAAAAATTTTCGAAATCGACGAAAAGTTTCTGACAGATACTGGCCATAAATCATTATGCAGGTCATTTCTTAGGATTCTTCGAAACTTATCTTTGAATTATAGATTGTCATAATAGATAGACGTAAACATTAATAATGTTTTATAATTATGTTTTATTAACGAGATTAATATTGTTATCTAAATGTTTTAATTCTTAAGCAACACAATTAATGAAGAAACGTTTAAACGATACAATTTTATATATTTTTATATAAATATATAAAATATACGTTTATTAAATATATAAATATATAAAATTATAATGTATAAAAATATAATTAGTAAACTTTCAAAGTGTCTTGTAAAAACAGTTTTTTAATCTAATAAAAAAATTAAATAGAAGTTATGAGTGTCTATTAAACGTTTTAATGACGTTTATTAAATAGTTTATTAAAAAACGTAACAAATTTATTTTTTTCAACTTAAACGTTTAAAATTGATTTTTAACGTTTATTGAACGTATTTTGAACTTAACTGTGTTGCTCGGGTTTTATTAATTTAAAACAATAAACATGGTAGCAGATAGATCTATGTTCTTTTATATACTTGATATCCTATTGATCTCCTTCTCATATGTTGAAGTAAGCTTACTTCACTAAAATAATTATTTTCACATATATAATGAAAGCAACTATTTTCTAATTAAAATATATTATTAAAATTTGTTCATATATTATAATTGATGGGTTCTTTCCGGAGCGATCGGTAAGTAAATAGATTCTATGGCATTTCTATGTGATAATACAATTCTGCAATTAAAATGATTATTTTCAGAATTTTATTATTTGAAAAACCAGGCAAACTGTCATACATTCAAATTTCAATGTCGCGCATATTAGTATGTTACATATAAAAGTAAACATAAAAGATATAACATATAATAATAAATAAACATAAGAGATAAAAGAACAAACATATGATTGAATGTTATTGCGAAAACCTTATCGGTAAAATGCTTGTCAATATATAAAAAATATTTTTTGTTCTCTAAGATATTTCAAAGTTTATTTAAGGATGTACTGATGCTAACGTTCTAATACTGACAATATCTTGATAATTTAATAAATTGTTTCTATTTATTATCTGA
This sequence comes from Cephalotes varians, assembly GCA_037157785.1. Taxonomy (NCBI): domain Eukaryota; kingdom Metazoa; phylum Arthropoda; class Insecta; order Hymenoptera; family Formicidae; genus Cephalotes; species Cephalotes varians. Next base: position 419,411 of record JANQDE010000080.1, read on the forward strand.
GCACATGTGTAAAATTTCTAACTAATTTCCGAGTTATTCAATTTTTAATTCTGCATGAGTTCTTATAGAATAACAGCATATTATATGTGCATATTTCAACTTATATCAACAAAATTATAAAAAAGCAATATTATACAACCAATAATTTGAAACTTTGTGAATAAATGAAATGCTGAGAAACGTTTCTAAAAAATGTTCATATCAATTCACTAATCCGTTATCAAGATATTATCGATAAAACAACGCAAAATTCCAATCAGACTACATAACCACATTTCTATTTTGACTTGTATAAAATATTAGAAAGACAAATATTATGTTAATCACATTTTTCTATATATCTTATGAATTTTTAAATAACATTCGATATAAGATATGCATTGAATATCATTAATATGAATAAAGTTTTTTCGTTTTTTACAGTTGATTTCAAGTAAAATTCACGTTTAAAAGTTTTTTACCATTACGATTTACGATTTACGATTACAAAAATCGCAAAATATATAAATATATTCATTTATAATGCCAAATATCACATTAACTGCTATTATTAAAAGCCTATACGCGATACGAGCACATATATTATGACAATAACATTTTTATTAAGAAAATTGTATGATGTCGCGAAAAAGCATCAATATTTTGTTAATACTTTTTAATATCGGTAATATAATATAAGCTGTTTTATTGATATTCAATGGAAACAGCTATCTTATAAATAATTCAAATTTGCTGGAAAATTTAGTCAGTGATTTTAGTTTAAAGTTAGGCATTCTCAATTATTTATTATAGTTATTAATTAATATTGATTTTATTATAGTTATTAATATTAATATTAATTTATATTAAAATATAAAGATAAGATTTTATTATCTGTATTTATATTAATATTTATCTATTCAATTTTTTTTTCAAATGTTGATAATACATTTTTTATTTTTACTATAGCTGATAAATAAGGTTTCTGTTACGCGTATTTACGCGATAAATTTTCTGTTGTTATCAATAAATAAAAGAAAATAAAAAACAAATCTATTAATTAATTGTTGGTAACAAATGTTGATCTTCCAAAAATACAAAGTCAAATTGATAAGTTTAGTTTGAATATATACAAGAATTGGCAAATGTTTTTGATAAAGTATATACATATATACATATATATATATATTTTATGTATATATATATATTTTTTTTATTTTAATTTTTTAATTACTATTTAAGATTAATGAAAGCTATTATATAAAGATTTTTCTTGAAGATTCATAATTCCATGGTATTAAATAATTGTCTATTGTTTACCTCTGACATGCAATATATATACATTATACACATTTTATTACTTCAGCGTAATAATTTTAAATAATTATATCTAGTTATTTATTTCAAAGCTTAGAAATATTTTATATAATTCAAAATTTTTGTTTTATTTATTGAAAAATTACAGTTATTACAATGCTATTATCGAACTAGCTTAATAACTTATCGATCTTTCTAACTAATGTGAAGTGACATCGGCTTTTGAATCCATGATAGTCGACGAGAAACAGCTTGCGACAAGCCAGTTGACAGAGAAAAGGTAAACGCGACGAGACGATATCAAATGTGAATGGAAATGATGATGGAAATGTTTTTCTCATGGATTTGAGTGTTTTTTTAATCATAGAGGCGATAATGTTTTACTTGCGTTCGTTTTAGACGTGTCCGCTTCTACTACGAGTATTCTGCAACACCGGGCGTCATCATAATATAATGGAATACAGTAGGGAGAACGTCCCTTCAAACGAGGTACAGATATATACATGGTAATAACATTTTTTTTAACGGAGTAAAGACCATAAGATTCTATCATGTTATAATTCTTATTATTTGATTGCAATTCTTACTGTGGTAAAAAATCGTCTTAAATTTTGTGATTATTTCTGTGTAGATTGGATGCAACTTTGCGAGAGATTACAGGATCGGTTAAGGAAGTGAACCCGGACACTCGCAGTAAAGGAACATACTTTGACTTTTCATTAGTAACTCCTGAGTTACGCAATTCTGGTTATCACATGCGTGAAATTGGTGTTACATGTTCTGGACAGAAAGACGCAGACGATAACGAAGCTCTCGTACAAAGGAGGCAATAAACTTCAATTAGGAAAAGTATTCTTTTTTTATAAGCATTTATTATACATGATATGTATGTATGTTTTGTATAATTATAGATTCACAATAGGAGATTATCTGGATATATCAATAACATTGCCGAACAGAATGACCAGCAAGACATGATAGTTTACATTAGTATTAATACAGAGTGTCGTGCATCAACTTCTTCACTTCTCGTGTGATAGAAGACGTTGAATTAAGTAGAAAAGTCCTCTACTACTTTGGAATTGACTTAATAGTTAAGGAGATATTAATTTTTGAAAATCGCTGAATGAGGGCATATCCATCCGGCCAACCGCCAAATGCAAGCGCGCGTCACCACGCCGTTCGTGTGTAACAGGCGAGCCATTGCCGCAATAAACAATTCCACGCGCGACTAAAGCCGTAAGGCGGGCATACATCGCCGAGCACTTGCATTTGGTAGTGGGCCGGACAGATATGCCATCATTCAGCGATTTTCAAAAATTAATATCTTGTTAACCCTTGAGTCAATTGCAAAATAGTAAAGGACTTTTCTACTTAGTTTAACGTCCTCTACCTGCACAGGATAACTGAAGTGGGTGGTGCCTGATACCCTATATATATAGTAGCTTTAATGTTTAAGTTATAATAAAAACATGTCTCTTATAGGTAAATATAATTATGCATATGGCGCTGCAGAAAAACTTTCTAGACTTTTGTATCTATAAATGACTAAAATAAGAAAATTATTTTTTCTTTAATTTCTTTATATTAATTTTGCTTAAACATTTTTTATTCGTAGATGTTTTTTTTTTTAGCAATAAAGCCATTTTTGTTGTTTCTCTGAAATATTTTTAAAAGAATATAAGGAGACATTTCTGAGATATATTAATCATAAATTTAATGCGATAGTTAGACAGAAATTAGCTTGATCGGTTAATCATCAAATTTCAACTGTGATTGGTTCATTCTAGTCAACGATAAATGCGATTGGTTAACTCCAGTGGAATAATCGGCCGATCAAGCTAATCGGAGATGGTGAAACCAATTCTAAGAAATCAATTATAAGAAGAAGAACAAATCTGAAGCGAAAACTGAGCGTTCACACTCATTTGCTATGTCTTCTAAATGCATAAATCATAAGGCTTGTTTTTTTTACTACACTTCAGGATTTATCACTTTCTTGCTTCTTTCTTTCATTTTTCCTCCTTTTCTTTCTATATTGGAGAGAAAAAGAAAAAAAGATGAAAAAAGAAATTGCAACAAATTTATTGATCGGATTATACTCTTAAATTTAGAGGAGTAATTCTATCTCATTGCCTGTCATTGCCTTGTAACATTTAAAGCTAATAAGGCTGGATCCAATAGTAGTCACCAATCACGTTTGACTGTTGTTTAGCAATCGCATAATTGTTGCTCCTGCTAAACGCAGTCAATTGTTCGGACAAACTGAGTTGCTTTAAAACTTAAATGATGATGTTTCGTTTCTTTTGCGTTTTTTATTAGATAAATTTTTACAAATTTAATTAAATCTTTATAAGAAACACACACACATACACACATATATCGCGAATAAAGTAGTCATCATAGTATCGTAGTTCATATTTCATCATAAATATTGTACGTTGGCGCGAAAAAGCATCAATATTTTATTAATATTCTTTAATATCAATGAAAATTATCCGCGTGAACAGTATTCAATATTTTTTATTTATTGCCATATTCTAATTGGTACATATATACATACTTGCAACTATCTTCAGTTCAAACGACTCAACGACATATGCATGCTTGCTGGTCACCATGACAATTTTCGAACGCGTCGGTTCTGAACACTGACAGTGTCTGCAAATATATCACAATAAATCGCGAATTTTACCCAAAAAATACATTATTGAGTCGGAATCTTTTTTTGAGTCGCTGGAGGATTTGCCGAGGCCTGAATCTAATCGATCCTTTTCCACTGAATCTAATGAAAAATTATCATCGTGCATACGTGATAACAATTTATTGCAATCTTGCGCGCGGAATAAAATGAATTCTACCTCGCATTTTCGCGAAATGAACTCGCGATCTTTGAGTTCTTTCGAAAGTAAAGCGCGCGATCAACTTTTGATGTTCATAGTGCGCGCAATTAAGTGATCGTTTCTTTGATTCATCGTGTCTTCGAGATGATGCGGAGCATTTCTAACAAGACAGGATTTGTAGTAAGTAGAGCAAATTTATAATATTCTGCAATATTCTGTATTGTCGATGAATGAAATTAATAATTTAAATATGTAATTATTATCTAAACATATAATTGCAATAACATGCATATGCGATACACATAATTGCATTTATTTGTTACTAAACGCTTTGCGCGCGCTATTTAACTTCTTATTTTTTACTTTTTATTATAATTACTCAAAGGCTTGTATGCAATTAACATTATTATAATTATTATTATTACATTATTAATTCTTTAATATACACAACTGTTAAAATATACGATGTAAATACGAAATAAACGCAGCTAGAGAACCAATTAACGTTACGGAAAGGAACCAATAATATACTTCGAAATTTTCGAGAGGACTTCAAATACTTCGAATATTTAATATGTCTTTTTAGTCTTTTTAGAAGTGAATATATTTAAAGTAAATGTATTTTATAAATATCATAATAAAAACTGTTTATTTCATGAAATATTTATTAAAATATTTAATCGTGATTACTAACAAACTAATGAAAGTCCAAAATTTAGTGATGGTTTTTTAATTAAGCTTTATCATATTAATCTAAAAATTTTTTCACATTTAGCATTTTTATTTCACTTTTTCTGAATATCAAGAAATGTCAATGTTTGAAATTCTTTTAATTATTTTGTATTGCTAATAAGTGGCATATTTGTCAAGGATGTTCTGGCTATACAGCCCCAGACAAAAGTCACTTAAATTCGAAATTGATGAAATTCTATGCGTTTATAAGTTAAAATATGCATCATATGTGCTCGTATTGCGTAGAAGATTTAATAACAGTTAATGTATGGCGTTGGCATTATAAATGAATATATTTGTATATTTTGCAATTTTTGTAATCGTGGGAAAAAACTTCTGAATTTTACCTGAAATCAACTATAAAAAACAAAAAACTTGAATTATATTAATAATATTCAACTTATATTAATAATATTCATCAATGCATATCATATATCGAATGGTACTTTAAAATCCATAAAATATGTAAAAAAATGTGATTAACATAATATTTGTCTTTCTAATATTTCATACAAGTCAAAATAGAAGTGAGGTTTCGTAGTCTGTTCGAAATTTTGCGTTGCTTTATCGTTAATATCTTGATAATGGATTAGTGAATCGATATGAACTTTTTTTAGAATCGTTTCTCAGTACTTTATTTCAGTATTATTACTCACAAAAAAGTTTCAGAATATTGACAATGTTGCTTCTTTATAATTTTCTTTCTAAAAATGGGAATATATGCTGTTATTCCATAAGATCATGTAAAATTATAAGTTGAATAACTCGTGAACTAGTTAGAGAATCGACTTGAGATTTTTCACATGTGTTCAGATAATAAATAAAAAGAATTTATTATTTTCAAGATATTGTTAATAGAGTTAATTAGAACGTTAGCACCAGTACATCCTTAAATAAACTTTGAAGAATCTTAGAGAACAAATACTTACTAACAAGCATTTTACTCATAAGGTTCACACAATAATATTCAATCATATATTTCATCTTTTATGTCTTATATTTATTATTATATGTTATATCTTTTATGTTTATTTTTATATGTAATATACTAATATGCGCATTGAAATTTGAATATATGATAGTTTGCCTGGTTTTTCAAATAATAAAATTCTGAAAATATTCATTTTAATTGTAGAATTGTATCATCACATAGAAATGCCATAGAATCTATTTACTTACCAATCGCTCCGGAAAGAATCTATCAGTTATAATATATGAACAAATTTTTGATAATATAATATTTTAGAAAATAGTTGTAATTATATGTGAAAATAGTTATTTCAATGAAGTCTATTATTCCGCTTAATATTTCAACATATGACAATGAGATCAATAGGATATCAAATATAAAAGAACATAGATCTATCTGCTATCACGTTTATTGTTTAAAATTATTTAAACCCAAGCAACACAGTTAAATTCAAAACATGTTTAATGAACGTTAAAAATCAATTTAAACGTTTAAGCTGAAAAAAATAAATTTAATATGGTTTTTAAACTATTTAATAAACGTCATAAAAACGTTATAGAAATGTTCAATATGCATTCATAACGTCCATTTAATTTTTTACATTCGTATAGAGGTAGCAGAAGCACGAATTCGAGAGGCATGTAGGGATAAACACATACATTCAAATTTTGCCTTCTAATACTTCAAATAAACATAAACATATACGGACAAACATTTAATCATTTTGGAACATTGCGAACGTTTTCTGGGCAAGATGATTGTTAGTATCTGAAAGCACTAGATAGAGGCAGGAAGTGTTTAATCTCTGATATTCTTTGAAATTCGTTCATTCAAATTGATGAAAAATTATGTGGGGACATTCCAACTTTGTTTTATTTTTATTGGTTACATTGGTTACCTTTATATTATGTATTACAATTATATGTACAATGTATTCTGTGTTTCTTTGGATACGCAAATTATATTATGTCTTAGCTGATATTTACTTACGTTACGAAGCTAGACGACGGAGATTGGAACATATAGCCATGCAATAATCAGAAGATTCTTTGATAGATTTTTTAATTAATTAGTAAGTAAACTATACATTGATATTTTATTGGTATTTGTGAGAAATAAAATTTGTAATACATGTCTAACGTATAAAGTTATTTTATAACAGAAAATAAAAATTTGATGAAATAAAAAATGAGATAAATTAGAAATATCTGTAATTGCAAGAAATATGATCTCTTCTTTTATTTTGACAGTATTCGCCTCTTTATGTGGACCATCTCATTTTAACATCAATTACGCTATAATTCTGCTGTTGCAATTACTATTTTTTAAAGATGCTATACGTAATATTGGAAGACTATTATACTCAAATTTTTTTGAAACTCTCGCAAATGTAAAATGGAAATGAACAGATACATGACCACAGAACGTTGTAAAAATTTTTGAAATCGACGAAAAGTTTCTGATGGATATTGGCCAAAAACATTAGGCAGGCCATTTCTTAGGATTCTTCGAATCATATCTTTGAATTATAGATTGTCATAATACATAGACGTGAACATTAATTATGTTTTATTAACGAGATTAACATTGATATCTGAATGTTTCAATTCTTAAGCAACTAAATTAATGAAGAATAGATTTAAACGATACATTTTTATAAAAATAACGTATAAAAATACGTTTATTAAACATATAAATGTATAAAAACATAATGTATAAAAATATATTTATTAAGCCGTTAAAGTGTATAAAAACAGTATTTTAAACTAATAAAAAAAAAATTAAATAGACATTATAAATGTGTATTGAACGTTTTTATGACGTAATAATGTCGTTTATTAAGTAATTTAAAAAACGTATCAAATTTATTTTTTTTTTTTGCTTAAAACTGTTTTTTAACGCTTACTAAACGTATTTTAAATTTAACTATGTTGCTTGAGTTTAAATAATTTTAAACAATAATTCTAAACAATAAACATGATAGCAGACAGATATATGTTTTCTTATATCCTATTGATCTCCTTTTCATATGTGAAGTATTAAGCGGAATAATAGATTTCATTAAAATAACTATTTTCACATATATAATTAAAGCAACTATTTTGTAATTAAAATATTATATTATTAAAATTTGTTCATATATTATAACTGTTGGATTCTTTCCGGAACGATCGGTAAGTAAATAGATTAGGATTTTCACGTGAAGATGCAATTCTGCAATTAAAATGAATATTTTCAGAATTTTATTATTTGAAAAAGAAGGTAAACTGTCGTATATTCAAATTTCAATGTCGCGCATAGTATATTACATATAAAAATAAACATAAAAGATTTAACATAAAATATAATAATAAATAAACATAAGAGATAAAAAAGCAAATATATGATTGAATGTTATTGCAAGAATCTTATCTGTAAAATGCTAGTTAATAATTTTGTTATTATTGATGTTCAATGAAAACCTACCGAAATGTTTCCACTTAGATAAATGTCTATTGTTTATCTCTGACATACAATAAAATTATACACATTTCATTACTTCAGCCCTTGAAATTTTTTAAAATAATTATATCTAGTAATATATTATAAAAACTTAGAAATATTTTATATAATCCAAATTTTAGTTTTATTTATTGAAAAGTATGTTACAGTTATTACAATGCTATTAACGAACTATAGCTTAATAACTTATCAATCTTTCTGACTAACGTGAAATATATAATAACTTTGGAGTCCATGGTAGTCTACGAGAAACAACTTCCCGACAAGCCGGTAGACAGAGTGAAGGTAAACGCGGCGAAACGATATCAAGTGAATAGAAATGATGATGGAAATGTTTTTCTCATGGATTTAAGTGTTTTTTTAATTGTAGACGTGATAATGTTTCACTTGCGTGCGTTTCAGACGTGTTCGCTTCTACTACAAATATTCTGCAACACCCGGCGTCATCATAATATAATGGAGAACATCAGGGGGAATGTTCCCTTCAAATGAACTACAGATATAAATGAGCGTTCGCTGCTACTGGCTGCATCAGCAGAGATAACAGTTTTGCGATTGTTGTAAGATTCTTTAATATGATTAGTTCTTGCTCTTGTTCCTTACTGGAGCTAAAAGTATAAATCAATAATATTAAAGAATCTTAGAACAGTTGCAAAGCTGCTTTTTCTACTGAACGAAGCCATACATTTTAGATTTATCATGGATCTACTCCAATTACAGGCAATAGTTACTGAGCGCTCTTGTGCCTTGGTATATTCTATTACATTTAAAAATATAGCCCAATCAATTGTAAGAGCTCAGTGAGCACTAAGTGATTCTTCAATATGATTGATTCTTGTCTTCGCTCTAAGAGTCGATTTCCATCTCTGATAAGCTTGAGCGGCTGATCAAATGTCAACTGTGATTGGTTCATTCTAGTGAACAATAAATGCGATTGGTTAACTCCAATGAACTCATGCAAAATTAAAAGTTGAATAACTCGTGCACTAATTAGAGAATTAACTTGAGGTTTTACACATGTGCTCATGTAATAAATAAAATCAATTTATTAAATTTTTAGGATACTGTCAATGTTACTAGACATTTATCTAAGTGGAAACATTTCGGTAGGTTTTCATTGAACATCAATAATAACAAAATTATTAACTAGCATTTTACAGATAAGATTCTCGCAATAACATTCAATCATATATTTGCTCTTTATCTTTTATGTTTATTTATTATTATACGTTATGTTTCTTTATGTTTATTTTTATATGTAATGTCAATGTTAGAACGTTAATACCTGTACATCCCTAAAACAATGAATACGGAAGTCATTAAATGTATTCATTTTTTTTATTTCTAACACAATGTGTTATATTTAGATTTGATATAATATGTTAGCAATTGTGTGAGAATGCGGTTTGCTAATCGAAATGAACACCTAAATATTATAAATGGAGAGCTCTTGAGTAATTGATAAGTGAATACATTGATAAATTTTCACGTAAAATTTGAGCTGCATATCCAATTCATCTAATTTTTTTTTTAATTTTTAGTATAAGAAATGGAATTAGAAGAGATGAAGATAATATAGTATTAAATTATATGTGTTAATATAAAAAAAATGACTATACAGAAGAGCGTAATCTATATACCTTTGTTACAATTTTGCTATCGGAATTAATGTTTTGCTTTTATGGGACAGAATTGGAAGCCAATCGCCAACAAACATTCAAGTTTCGCTGGATCTCAAAGTGAGCAAACGAAGTCCATCTTACTTCTCAGATATACTTTGTAATATGGACCTTTTAGAGCTCGTTATAGAAGAGTTTCTCAGAAATGACGAGACCATGCCTGGTCCACCATATGTAACTGGGAAGGGTCAGTGGGTCCGAATCCTCCATGCAAACGCCAGAGATGTGAATCCGCCATAGCACGATTCCTAGAGATAGAGCAGCCAATCGGATACCCAAGAAAAGTTACCACACATCAGTTGCTACAAGAACTTCATAATATACGCGACATAATTCTAAAAATTTTAAACAGAGAGACAGAATAACGAAAATAGGAGATGGATCAAAGAAGAGAGGAATATGAAGAAYTTAAAGCTTTAATGGYGAGACTGACAATAGTAGTTCTTGAGCGTCAGACTCATACAGGGATAGCAGRGACACGAATTCGTGATCTGCAAGAGGCATGTAGGGATAAACACGTACATTCAAATTTTGTTGTCTAGCTTCAAATAAACACAAACATAAACGGACATTTGATCGGTTGGAACATTGCGRACGTTTCCTCGGCGAGATGATTGTTAGTATCTGAAAGCATTGAATAGAGGCAGGAAGTGTTTAATCTCTGAGATTCTTTAAAATACGTTTATAAATTAATAAAAAATTATGTCGGAGCCTGTCGGATACGATTTTATATTATTTTATATTACATTTATAATAGCTACATTTATTGGTTTGGCCTTTCTTTGGGGTTCAGCCATTGGTACCGAAGCAAGAGAAAGAGAAGAAAGGGAAGAAAGAGAAAGAAGAATGGAAGAAGATTTACGATGGAGAATGGAACAACAAAGACTTCTACACGACAATCCTTATCGGCCGGAAAAAGGCAGGCAATAATCAGAAGATTCATTGATGGATTTTTTAATTAGTAAGTGTGAACTCTACATTGGTATTTTTATATGTGAGAAATAAAATTTGAAATACGTGTCGAACGCATATAGTGATTTTATAACGGAGAATAGAAATTAGATGAAAAATGAAATAAATTTGATATACCTGTAATTGAAAGAAATATGATCTCTTCTTTTATTTTGACAGTATTTGTCTCTTTATGTGGACCATCTTATTTACATCAGTTATGCTATAATTCTGCTGTCGCAGTTACTATTTTTAAAAGATGCTATACCCAGTAACATTGGAAGGCTATTATGCTAAATTTTTTTGAAACTCTCGCAAATGTAAAATGGAAATGAACAGATACATGACCACAGAACGTTGTAAAAATTTTCGAAATCGACGAAAAGTTTCTGACAGATACTGGCCATAAATCATTATGCAGGTCATTTCTTAGGATTCTTCGAAACTTATCTTTGAATTATAGATTGTCATAATAGATAGACGTAAACATTAATAATGTTTTATAATTATGTTTTATTAACGAGATTAATATTGTTATCTAAATGTTTTAATTCTTAAGCAACACAATTAATGAAGAAACGTTAAAAGATACATTTTTATATATTTTTATATATAATATTTTTATATATTTTACATATTTTATATATAAGTTATATATTTTAAATATATAAAATATACGTTTATTAGACATATGAATATATAAAAATATAATGTATAAAAATATAATTAGTAAACTTTCAAAGTGTCTTGTGTAAAAACAGTATTTTAATCTAATAAAAAAATTAAATAGACGTTATGAGTGTCTATTAAACGTTTTTATGACGTTTATTAAATAGTTTATTAAAAAATGTAACAAATTTATTTTTTTCAATTTAAACGTTTAAAATTGATTTTTAACGTTTATTGAACGTATTTTAAACTTAACTGTGTTGCTCGGGTTTTATTAATTTTAAACAATAAACATGGTAGCAGATAGATCTATGTTCTTTTATATACTTGATATTCTATTGATCTTCTTCTCATATGTTGAAGTAAGCGTACTTCACTAAAATAACTATTTTCACGTATATAATTAAAGCAACTATTTTCTAATTAAAATATATTATTAAAATTTGTTCATATATTATAATTGATGGGTTCTTTCCGGAGCGATCGTAAGTAAATAGATTCTGTGGCATTTCTATGTGATAATACAATTCTGCAATTAAAATGAATATTTTCAGAATTTTATTATTTGAAAAACCAGACAAACTGTCGTACATTCAAATTTCAATGTCGCGCATATTAGTATGTTACATATAAAAGTAAACATAAAACATATAACATATAATAATAAATAAACATAAGAGATAAAAAAACAAACATATGATTGAATGTTATTGCGAAAACCTTATCGATAAAATGCTTGTCAATATGTAAAAAATATCTTTTGTTGTCTAAGATTCGTCAAAGTTTATTTAAGGATGTACTGGTGCTAACGTTCTAACATTGACAACATCTTGGAAATTTAATAAATTGTTTCTATTTATTATCTGAACACATATGTAAAACCTCAAGTCGATTCTCTAACTAGTTCACGAGTTATTCAACTTTTAATTTTGCATGAGTTCTTATGGAGTAACAGCATATTCCCACTTATATCAAAATTATAAAAAAGCAACATTGCTAACATTCTGAAATTTTGTTTGTGAATAAATGAAATATTGAGAAACGTTTCTAAAAAAAGTTCATATCGATTCACTAATCCGTTATCAAGTTATTAACGACAAAGCAACGTAAAATTTCGAAGGACTACATAACCACACTTCTATTTTTACTTGTATAAAGTGTTAAAGACAAATATTATGATAATCACATTTTTTTACATATCATATGAATTTTTAAATACTTTTCGATATATGATATGCATTAAATATTACTAATATGAGTCAAGTTTTTTCGTTACAGTTGATTTCAAGTAAAATTCATGTCCTAAAGTTTTTGCCAACGATTATCTAAATCACAAAATATACAAATATATTCATTTATAATGTCAAATATCACATTAACTGCTATTATTAAAGTCTTATACGCAATATGAGCACTTATGGTGCATATCTTAATTTATAAAAGCATAGAATTTCATCATTTTCAAATTTATGTTTACTTTTTGTCTGAGGCTGTATAGCCAGAATCCTTAAGCTTACATACAGAAAAATCATATGTAATTTTGAAAAGTCTTTGAAAATTAAAAGAATTATTTTTTCTATTTCATTTTTGTTCCTAATAAATTTTTATTTTGAAAATTGTACATCTGCGCAAAAAACATAATTATTTTATTAATATTTTTTAATGTCGGTTATATAATATAAGTTGTTTTTATTGATATTCAATGAAAAACCTATAGTTTAATAATTAGAAATAATTCAAATTTGTTGGAAAATTTTGTCAGTAATTTTATCTCAAAGTTAGACATTCTTATTTATTTATTATAGTTATTTATATTAATTCGTATTAAAATATATGAAGATAAGACTTTATTATCTGTATATTTACGCATCTGTATATTTCATATTTATCTGTTCAAATTTTTTTTCAATCATCGATAGTACATTCTTTTATTTAGACGATAGTTGGTAAATAAGATTTCTATTGTGCAAATTTACACAACAAATTTTCTGTTGCCATCAGTAAATAAAATAGAAACAAGTCCATAATTGTTAATAATAAATCTTGATCTTCTAAAAATATAAAAATATAAAATTGATATGTTAATTTGAATAGAAACAAGAATTGGCAAATATTTTTGATAAAGTTTATATGTATATATATTTTTTAATTTAATTTTTTAATCATTATTTAAGATTAATAAAAGCTATTATAAGATTTTTTGAAAATTAAAAATCCATGATTCCTTGATATTAAATAATTGTTTCTATCGTTATTGTAATCTATCGTTTATTTCTGATATGCAGTATTAAAATTATACACATCTTGTTACTCCAGGGTAATATTTTTAAATAATTATATCTAATAATTTATTTCAAGAACTTACAAATATGTTATATAATTCAAAATTTTTGTTTTATTTATTGAAAAGTATGTTACAGTTATTATAGTTATTATATAATGCTATTATCGAACTAGAAGAACAAGTTCAGAAATATTTATTTTTTTATCTTTTTTAAATAAAATATTAAATATATTTTACAAATTATATAAAAATTATTTTAGAAGATATATATAAAACACGTTTTTCCCTAAAAATTTTTTTATCTAATCAAAATTAATTAAATCTCTTAGTAACATTATTAAGAATGTCATGATATATTACAAGCATTCTAATATTGATTATTGTCGCTGGCATGTTGAACGAGTGGATAAAAGGGAGTGGATGTAAAAACCAACTATCGGTGTGTTTAAATCTTGTTTGTAGACATTGCCAACAAAAAAATCAGAAAAAGCAGAGTGTAGGGGTTGATATGTCAGATTAAGCATCTGTAGCTGACAAGCAGCATATTTTTCGCTCAAAAGATTTCGTTTGCATGTAATACTACAGATACGATATATTATACGATTAGAAAGTAAAATGGTATGAAATGTATAACCAATTGAAATTAAATTTATAAATTGAATATAATTTTATTAACAATTTATTTTAAAATTTTAAATTATATTTTGTATAAAATTATTGTCTGATGTAAATAAATATTTTTATAGTTTAAAACTGTTAGAACGTTTTAAGAATAATTAATATAAAATTAATGGAACTATTGTTAACATGCTATATGTGTTATTGAAAGAAGAATTGCTGGCATATTTATAAAATGCTGTAAATCAGAAATATTTCCTTTCGCATATAGTCAATGACTACATGAAGGAAAAGATATACAAGATTTGTTATCACACAGTTATTATTAAGAAAACTTAAGTTTTTATTTTGCAAAAAAATGTAATTACAAAAAAGTATGAAGATTAATATTTAAAAGCAAATAGTATTCAACGTTTAAGTAAATATAGATCTGGTGTCTAATGAAAAATTTGATTGCTTTATTCTACTTAAAACGCCAAATTTAATTGTATTTTGTTTAATAATGTTAATTTGTAATTTTAATTTTTAATGTTTTTTTGTTTAATGTTTTATTTAATAATAATTATGAACTGTTAGGAGCTTGAATTTATCAAGTTTAACGTGATTCAAGGTTCTTTATTATGTATTTGTAAGGAAAGATACGTTTTGTACACATTAAACAGTTTCTACATCGGTTATTGTTGGCGCTTGGGAGAAGCGCAAAACGGCGGAAAGATTGTGGGGTGACTTCTTACCGCAATCACCTGCGGCTATTTTAAAGACACTTCCACTTTAATTATACCAAACCGCTCTCGCGATATTACGATATTATGATATTACGAAGCATAAGCCGGGTCCCGGAGATTTAGGGTCGCGGAAAGTTTAAACTGTGCACACCCCAAAAACCCATCCCAGTCCTCCCGTTACGATTTCTCCTCGACCGTTATCTAACTTCGACGATAGCGTTACTACCGCTTTCGTTTTCCAGTATTGCCGGAAAATATCTACCTACCTCCCCTGAGTAAATATATAAGCTAAACGTAAGACGTTACTGCTGGGGCGATAACACGGAATGTCTAACGTAGCTATGCAATACTCTTCTACAATAATATTATATGATGTGCTAGAATGTAAAAGATATAAAAATTGATTCGTTAATCGTAACTTACTAAAATTATATCATGCAATTCAAATTAGATTTTAGCTTATTTTGAATTAAAGATATTTTATCAGATCTGCTATAATTGTGAGAAAAACGCAATGCAAGAAATATTACAATTAAATATTATTTTTTTGTCTAATATTTTCCATTTTATCGTTACGTTAAAAAGCGAATCTAATGATATTCATAATATCTTTATATCACAAAGCTTAATTCTTTTTCGACGGATGTACTAATAATCGCATATTATCACATCAGCCTTGCTACCGTAAAATACGCTATGTCGTATAGAAAAATTTTAATGAGAAAGTAAAGTTTAAAGCACTGGGGAGGTCTGTAGAGACGGTAGAGTGGATTTGGCGTGCATTAAGGGCCGCACCGTCTCTCTCGAAAATTCGCGGGTGTAATCAGTAATCAAATTTATTAGTTTCTATTGTCTTGGGGGGCGAAATTCTTTTCCGATTTTATGGCGTGGAAAGACGATATAATAAGGAGAGAGCCGCCTCGAGCGAAGCTGCGAGTAACGAGGGAATAAGAATGGCTAGGCGGGTGGAGGTGGCTTCGGGGGTGGCTCGGTTTCTCGGCAGGAGGAGGGCAAGATTTACTGGACTCGCTAGTGGCCGCCAAGTTCGTAAGGGATGCCTTCTCGAAAATATTAAAGCGATATAATGCGAGCACGTGAGAACTTAAACAGCCGTTTTAGAGAATAATAAAGTTGCTTATCGAAGTTGTTATTTGAACATCAGAATTACCGATCTTTTGATTTTTATTGTTCATTTTTTATTATTTTAACCATATTGGAATATTACTTATCGTATTTTATAAAAAAGTTATAGCTTTTTATCTGGATATTTTAGATTTATAAATATTTCATTAATATTTTGAAATATAAAAAAATGAGGAAAATTTTTTTATATATATTTTTATATTATTATTGAGTTCTAACGCGAAATTTATTTTCTGCGACAAAACGTAGATATTTTTCGTGTGTTATTTTTTTTATCGTTTCTTTTTATTATTTATGACAAATGGCAATATATATAATTACTTATACATATTACTACAAGTAAAAACATAAACTATTATCAGTTTGAGTTATTATTATTAACTATTTCATCAAGCTTGAAAATACACATTGAATCCTGAGAAACAAATGTTGAATTTATTTTACGCATAAATCTTATAAGAATATATATTACGGAAACCCCGCGGGATCGGGAAGAATGAAGGAAATAACTCAAATTTTCTGGATTTATTAATTTCCGAAAGCGTCGGAGCCGCGAACGCGTCAGAATCGATTCGCATCGGTGCGGTGACAAGAAATCTGTTGACTCAGGAGCGCGAGAGGTGGCCGTAATAAAAATAAATATTCCCAATGTATGCGAACCGAGCAGGATGAAAAGGGACAGTAAAGTACGGGAGTTGCGAGGGGAGAAAAGGTGGTAGAGGGCACGACGTCGTTTCCCGCTTGTATGCTCCATAACGATATATAAAGCCGACATATTTCCGAATAAATCGTTTTTTTCAAATCTCTTGCATAGAACGACCGATAAACTCGACGTGGATAGCTCATGGTGAAGGGATCGTACCGATACTCTCTCCGAAACCGAGACCGTTTTCTGCTGTGCTGTTGTACGAATTTTTATTCGGCTATCGATATATTTATGAACGATCGCGTGCGTACGGTGTTGCACAGATTCGCGAAATGATTTACGCTCGTTTTTCGATTACGCTGCCTCTCTGCGGATCCATAATCGTAAATATACGTAATCTACATTTGTTCGCAATGGAATTTTTATTATTCCGAATTTATGAACAACGAAATATCTTGTTGTCTTGTCACCCTTGTTATCTTTAATATCAAGTATCCGTACTTTTCGAAAAATAAACGAAACAAATGATTTTCTGAAATCATTGCATTGAGTTATGTAAATTTTGTAATATATATAAGAAAAAAATTAATCTCTGTTGCAAAATTTTAAAGATATACTGGCAATGAGATATTTTTCACTAATTGGCAACTGTTTTAGCGATTTAATATAAGATAGAAAATTATTAATTTGTAATGTGATACTACAAGTTCCAAATATTATAAACATAGAATTTGAATTTCATAATTAATGTAATCTTTAGAGGATTATAATTTCATATACAACATGTTGGAGTTGAAGTTAGGCAATAAGCAGAAACACAAATCTCGGTCGGTTTCGGGCTGTTGCTTTCCAAGATCTCGGTAATGGACCCCGGATATACTCCTAGAGTGGATGTTTCCTGGGTCTGAATCAGCTTTCTAATACCAGCCGCTCACGATATAGACGCATTCGTTATTTCGCATTAGTATTTACAATGTAAAATGATATTAAAATTATAGTGATGTTACGATAAGAATCGGCGCTCAATATATGAACTGATAATGTGTGTGTATTTAAAATTTACATACTAATATTAAGCAATAAGAGTGATTGTATTTGACATTGCTTTGTTTAATTGAATATTATAGATATACTGCTTGTAGTAAGGAAAAGTCGCCGATATTGTCATATCACTTTGTTTTTGATTTATATTTCTTAAATGAAAACGGAAAATAAAACTTTAGAAACATAAATACAAATTAAAAAGTGTTTTTTATCAGATAATGTAACTGTTTTTTCTAATGTTGTTTCGAATTTTGCAATAATTAACTTTTTCGTAAACTAAGCAAAAATAAGCGTCTGACAAACATGAACAGTGTAATTGGCAGTAAATGCATATTTCTATTCTTTTTTTTTGTTACGAAGAATTATTTGTATTAAGTACTTACAGATTTAATGTATATGAGGATTTCTAGTATTCTTTTATTTCGATATAAAACATTTTTTGTTGATTTATATGCATCTTTTATGTTGTCCCGTAAGACGCAAACATAGCGAGACTATAAAGAGTATATAAAGAATATATTAAATTATTATTTTAAGATCTTAATATAAATTATAGGTTTTTTTTAATTATCTAAACAGATTATGTTTTTATTAGTATTAATAAAGTGTAATGTTTAATTTTCGAGAAATAAGGAGATGTCGCTTTAGGAGACTATGTCATTATTGTTCAATATTGGACATTTCCTTATTAATGTGTTATTTCGCGATTTTATTCCTTATTGTTTCCAATTCAATCAATTAATTAATTTTTATTATTATTATTATTATTATTATTATAAAGAAATATAATAATATATAATTTTATAATATATAAATTCTCTCTCTTTTTCTCTCTCTTTCTGTCAATCTCTAAATGATATTTTAAGCACTTAAAAATATATTTTTATTTCTGAAAAGATTTGTATTCTATCGAGCTGTATTGTTTGGTATTCCGGCAGAGTGCCGATAATGTTTTACCGATAAATCGTAGATGGTTGTGCTTTCTTTTACCCAGCAGGCTGTAATGGACCGCAACATCTTGCAGAGCAGTTCACACACCCGTCTAGCTTTTCATCCCTTTGTCATTTTGTCTCATAGCCAACAAGAAAGTAAAAACTCGTATCACGTGGTCGACAATGTTTATGCGACAGAGTTCCTTCTAGTGGGATTTCTTTTCTCGTGAATTCATTTTATTGTATAAATTATTGATATCAAATTTTTTTTAAATATTGTTCTTTAATAAAAGTTTTTATTGTAATAAAACTAGAATTGTATAATTTTATCTTGATAATTGAAATTATTATTAAGTTTTGCATTAAAATAAATTATATGTATTTGTCATAATTTTATGGAAAACTCAGGCATTGTTTTAAAATCAGTAAGTCACGTCTCCCCTTCTCATAAGCCTTCCCTCTTCCTCTTGATGAAAGGCATTAACACCGCGTTGTTTATGAGGCACCGTAAGAAACCAACGACGACGGCAAGAGATTTAGGGGTGAATCGAGAGACGAGACGCTGCGGGAAAACAAATGGCGCCGGGATTCCCTGCGATAAAAAATTGCACATCTGTTTACATTAATACCCAGTCATTAGCAAGACTTAGTGTCAAAATTCCAAGTCGCTGTCTTCTAGATCGCACGAAAGGTCTCTACAGACAAATGCGACGGATCGCATGCGGATCGTCGAAATACAGAAGTGAATCTTTTGATTAATTACAGCATCGGTGAAAATAATTTTAACTACGAATAATTTCTTATACATATTTTACAAAATCTTTAATCATTTGTTTAATTTTTTTTTAGAAATACAAAAAATTTACATATATGTAAATATGATATATTATTGATATATTGTTGATGAATTTTAAAATGTATTTTGTATAAATTATTATTTAATTCTTTTTTAATTAAAAAAATATTATCATGTCAAATTTACTGCAGCAAAAATGCTTAAATATTAAAAATTGACAATATCTTTATTAATAGTGCTTTTAAGTTTTCATTTTCTCTATCATATGTGACAGTTTAATAGTAAAGATAGATATCTCTCATGGTTAAATAACAGAATATAAAAATTTGAAAGTATTAGGGAAGAGAATGTTAATTTTTAATCAATGTTAAGTACATAATAAATTTGATATAACGACTTTTCAATATATTATTTTTGGTATATTACTTTTCGGCATATTACTTTTACCTCAAATTTTTTTAATTTTAATTTTAGAAAATGTAAGTACTATACTTTTGCGGAATCCATTCTTTGCGGAAAATCAATAATGGAAGAACAATAATTTACATAGGTATTCTAATATGTTAATTAGGATGCTTTGGTATTTAATTGCAATTTGATAGATGGCGAACTGTCCAGATAGTTAGTTTCGTGATTGTATATTTTTTCCAGAGAGTTAGTTTTGTGATTGTATACTTTTTTACCTATAATTAAATTAATAAAAACTACAAATATCTGACTTCATCTTTCAAGAGAACATGTAAATCAAAATAAGAGTATCCGAAATAATCGACAGATCTAAATCTCATAAATTACTCAGAGCACAACAATTCCTTTTGTCGCCCTCGCTATAAGGTCTATTGAGGAAAATACAGTTTGTCCAATAAATTCATCTTTACAGAATAAACGATTGTTTTCCCAATGAGTCCAGAATAAGAACGCGAGCGGAAATGAGGAAAGGGTGCGAGAGAAAGGGAGGGAAGAGACGGAGGGAAGGAGGGAGGGAGGGAGGCACGGAGAGTTCGTCGTGAGCTCGAAGAATGAGAGAATAGCGAAAGGAAGAAAGGTGGAAGAGGGAGATGAGAGACATCGAAGAGACGACCCGGGCGTTCATCGGACATTTATCCAATTAACCGATTCGAGTCGAGTAACCGGGGGTCAGGAGATCGTTCTGATACCTATACACACACCTACACATACCCTTCCGCGTTCCTCCGCGGGGTCATCCGTACGGATACCAGAGAAAGCTCCATTACGTATATACCTAATGCCGAATGTTGATCTGTTATGTTTAATTACAGGGGCTGATATTGACGGGTCGGTATGTGCCTCGAAGAGGAGAAACGCGGCGCCGCGACGGGCGGGTGGAAGGGACGGGGAGGGCGGGATTGGTTCCGGTTGCTTGTTCGCAAAGTCACCCCTTTCTCCGTGCGGATCCGGGCGGAGGAGAAGCGACGGAGGCGCTCCGGCACTGTCGAACGAAATGGCCAGCAATATTGTCGTCGTGGTCCGGGGGATTTGCGTGGGGAGGATCGGAAGGGGTTGGCAGGGGCCGCCCGAGTGACACGGGAAATTAATTATACGCTCCTGGAAGTCCTGACCTCCGATAGAATACCCGAAGCAGACTGCGCCGTCCGCGATTCCCCGCGCCTCTTTCCGCCGCGTCGCGCCGCGACGTTCTCTTATTTTCCGATGATGAGAATCGGCTTCGTTTCTTTTCCCGTGAGCGTTCCAACGCGCCGGTGGCATCGATATGTCGGAGACGTTCTTTGAGATGTCCACCTTTGAAAAAAAATTATATAATATCTTGAAATCAAAAGGATTGTGAGATTCAATTTGGCACTAAATTCTGATGACGAAGAACCGTGAGAGAGATAATCACTCGAGACGAGTAATGATATTGCGCGCCAAGATCTAGTCAAACATAAATTCATTTCACATTTTGAACTTAAAATTTTGAACAGTAAAATATCTGTATCTTTCGAGAAGCAATGTATGCAATGTAGTGTTAATATCGGTTATAAGTTAATTCCCGTGCTGTAATTGCGAAAACGCGATGTTACACAGCGCGGTGACAAAGTTATTGAATCGTCGAAGGAGCCGCAACGATGTACATCTATTTATTTTGCGTGCCCCACGGTGACGGGGTTTGCAGGAGAATATTGCATTTCCAGTCTCCGCAAGCCATCTCTCTTCATTTGTCTCCTTCCGACGTCGACTTCACCCCCGGATTCTATAATCCGCTTACGGCATGGACTCATTACACAGCTCACATTATTAATACCGCGTATAACGTATTCTTATTAGTTATTCTCGGAAGTATAAAGTCAGCTCTCCTTATCCACATAGCTGACACTGTCTGCTCGCTCTGTGAAACTCCGTTAGAATTTGTTACCGTTCCTCCATTACATTCTCTATAGTGATACTCTCGCGTCATTTAATACCACGACACCGCTGTTGATATAAATATCTCTATATTACTGAAATCAAATAAGATTTTCATCCGCATTATGGATTTTATGAAGAAATGCTTCTATATGAATACTTATCAAAAATTGTATAATTTGTCGTTTTAAATTTCGCAGCTTAAACACTTAACGATAAATAACTCGGATAATTAATCGAAAAGAGTTATTGTCAAAAGAAATGATCCGTCGCGTATAAAAAATGCAGTTTCGGTAAATAAAATTTAGTTGTTCGTTTATGTGCTTTATTGTTAATAAGGATTACGCATAGGAGCGCTGGGTATGTATGTCATCTGGCGTTAGAACTCAGGATTGGGGTTTCAGGCATAGATTAGGATGCGTCGTGTTCACATGCCGGCGCGCTTCTTAGACACGGCGATGGCAAATAAGGCAGTCGGATTCTAATTGCCAGTCATAAATCAGGGACAACACCTGCACGATTCCGAAATGTTTATGGAGGCGGTGGTGTTACATCCTTCATTAGAAGGACGAACGGATGAAATGACGAACTGATTCAAGTTTAACTGACGCGCCGTGACATTAGTATTACTAATTACGTTCGGCAATCAGTAGCACGTGCTATTCCGACGATTTTATACGATTGTTGTATCCAAGAATCGTTCATTTCGTTATTTCACAAGTGTGATACGTCAGGGAAATAAATGTATCAAGATATTTTGTTTTTTTAAATAAAAAAATTTTTTTTAATAAAAAAAATATTATGTTTGCATGTACGCAACAAAAAGTGAACGAAATATAAATGTATTTCCAAATAAAAATGTATTTCCAAATAATAATTCTACGGAAATTAATACAATAGATATAAGCAAAAACATCTTTTTTATACGATAATTAAAATGTAATTAAAATAAAGGCATTAGTTAATAAAGGGAAATCTGGATCTCTTCTTATCTATTATCTGTCTCGAGGTGAAGGGATAAGGCGAATGTTGTACCGTAACGTAACTCACGCGATGAACAAGGAGGGATTCGGACAATCTCTTTGCCGGCATTTTCCTGCCGAGCGCCGAATTAGTGTGGAATTAGTACCGGAGACACGACGAGAGGCAGAGATTAGCGGATATGTAAATTAGGCATCTTCTTCGCTGCGCTATTTATCATTTTTGTCAAGCAGTTTAGTCGACAAAGAAGACTAGTTATCTCATAATATGAATGGAAAGATAATGTTGAGCATTTTAATTTAAGAAATCGCTATATCATTATTTGCGAATAATATTCGCAAAATTCATTAAAGACACAAATACATTAATATAATACAGTCTAGACATGATTTTATTCTTGCTATTATATGTTGAGATGTATTTAATATATATTTAACACAAATATATCTACTTTTATAAAACTTTGGATAAAATATAGTAATTTTATATTTATACGCTATATTACAATTTTATTTTAATATTAAATTTTTTTATATATAAAAAGTAGGTACTATTTACATTAAATTTTGTAAAACATTTTAAATTATACAAAAAATATCCAAACAGTTTTCCGTTATCCATTTATAATTTTTAGTCTTAATTTATCTTCAATCTTCCTTTCAATTCTTCTTCCTTTTAATTCAAACATGAACTATCGCGCGATTTGACTGAAAGTAAATTTTAGTTAGTGGATTAGTGAGTTTTTTCTCAGACTAGCACTGACTTTCATCGAGTGCGGGATTGTGTTAAGTGCGTTTCGCGATGCACAAAGCCGCGCTCTCAAGGGAGTGGCAATCGAGGTCTCTTTGAGAAGTGCCGAAAAGCTAAAGGGGGATAAGAAAGCGAGTCCGACAAAAATAAGAATAGTAAATAATATATTCGAGTAATAGGGGCTGTGCCGCGTTTCGCGTGCACAACTCACCCTATAGAACGGTGCGCGTCTTATAGGGATGAAGAGGGAGGCGCGAGAATGAACGTAATGAAAAACTGGGGCTGCTTAAATAAAATAAAGCTTGTCGGCATATTATTGGTGAGAGGGCCGTACTTTATCTTCCACCCTGTTTCGCTACCACCTCACCATTTTTCCGTTTACTCTTCGCGAACTCGGCGTCGGTATTCGCTCTACTGATAATCTTAGATATGTGATGCATAATAAAGAAAATGTGTTTTAGAGACTACTATTAGAGGTACTATTATTACAGATATTTGTTTGTGCAATCTAAATTATTGCTCCAATTATAACTTTTAATTAAATTAAGATATAATTTATAGAGATATATATAATGAAAAATTTGATATGTTTCTTATTGTCTTGATATTTTCATTTTATAATTAACAACAGAAATCAATTTTGTTGTGCAAAAAGAGAAAAGCAGATAGAGAGAGAGAGAGAGAGAGAGAGAGAGAGAGAGAGAGAGAGAGAGAAAGAATAAAGAAGATTAATTCACTCTCTAAATTTCTTAGAATGAAATTTCACTCAAAAAATAGAGTGATTACTGAATTACTTAAGTTGGAGTGACTTTTCATAAGAGGTGAATTCTTCCATGTATCGTGGAGTGAATATTTTCACTTGTAATTAAAGAATCTGATGTATTCTACATCACTGTAACAGTTGAAAACAGTGCATTCGCTAAGCAAGAAGAAGATCGGTAAGCGAGTCATACTGATTGTAATCTCGTTGTCGTATTGATATTGTGTTTTTTTGTTGAGTTAATATTATAGAGAAGTATTTACGTGTATTATATAGAAAAAAATTGACGACGCTTTTGCCAGAGATAAATATTAATAAGAATTAATAATTAATAAATATTAATAAGAATTTAGGTATATTGAATTTATTTTTTTGACTATATTATATTTTTTATTATATATATATATATATATATATATAATATTTTTATATATAGATATATATATATTTTTTTTAAATATATTTTTTTAGACTTTTTTTAGAAGAGATTTCTTTTAGATTCTCACACTGAAGTCATCTTGACTGATGTTTCATTCCAAACGAATGAAACATTCACTCTATAATTGAAGTTAAACATTCCTTATAAAAAGTGAAATGTCACTCTATTCCGCGTGGCAGTATTTTCGCTATCGATTGAAGTGAATTTTCACACTTATTTTGAATGAGATTTCACTCTAAAATATTTAAAGGGTATAACCATAATAATGTAATAAATTAGAAATAAGATATAAAAATTGTGGATAATTCTTTAAGTTGATTATAATTATATAATTTTATATATTTTTCTTTTTTATTATATAGTTTTCTTTCTATATAATTTTCTTTCTTTAATTTCCAATCTGTTATCTATAATGCTTTTTCCGTATACATAATACATTCTTATATCTTGCGACGGAAAGATAATTTTTCTTAATTAAAATGATTTGTCGGAATTGGTATTTTTAGACAAAAGCAAGGATGATAATAATTGATAATGCCGCTAGCGACTATAGTTAAAAGTAATTATGGATGGCAAACATCCATAATTTTCAGCCTTATTATTGATGTTTGCAGGATATCAGACATTACATAGCGATCCTATGTACAAGCTTGACTTATCGGTTTCCCTCCGCGCATAAATCTCATTCGACTCCACCGTGTTGCATAGCTCGTTTCCATGTCGCAAACTACGGCTGCTATCGCGCGAGAATCAGAAGGGTGAGTCTAAGCGTTCCACCCAGAAGGCTTCGCCGATCGATCGCGATTCTCAAGGTCATCCGAGTTTTCCGGCCATGGACATTGCGTCGAATGACCCGTTTTGATAGGCTATGGGGATTCGGAAGGAAATCCCTACCAGCCGAAGCGAAATTTTTTTTCACCAGTAATCTTGCATCTCCCACGACTTTTTATCCTCTTTTGCGTCCTCCCTCTCTTTCTTTGCATCGTATTCTGAAAACACCACCGTTCATCACGGTGAAATGGGGCGTACTTAAGACGCTTTCACACGCAGCTTCTCTTTTACACTTACAGCTTCCATCAAATTTGTATCTTTTTTTCTCTTGCGATAACACATTGTTATACTTGAGAGAAAATAGGAAATATAAATTAAGCGTTATTGGAGAAAATCTTTTGATGATGATAACGCGATGATCGAGGCGGAAAGAAAAAGATTCAGGAAATTCAAGGTTATGCATTCCCTTAAGAGTTGGGTAGTCTGCGAAGAGGGTGGGAAAGACCGAAATGGCAACGAGCAGTGGGGACCAAAAGTGGGAGTCGCTCGGTGGCAAGATTACGGCGAAGTTGCGCTCATTTAAATAATGCGCACAATAAAGTATGCAATGGCGAGGGCGGAGGTTGGACTGGGTTCCGTTAGTTCTCGGTGTGGAACGTAGGGGATGGCGCTCCCGGGTGCAGTCACGTACCTTGAAGAAGAGGCGAAACAGCTAAACGCACGCACACGCATGAGTGCACCTTTAAGCGCAAAGATAATCTGTAAGCTACAATTTTAGGAATACAATGCTTGGTGTCTTTCTATTGATATTTTCCTTTTATTTAATTATTTATTTAATTATTATTAGTTGTTTCTTTTAAATAATCAATATACATTTAATATAAAAGACGGACGTACCATAATATTTCGAGAGATTAAGTAGTTGTTATTTCTGCAAAACGTAACGTAGATCTTTAGTCATGATAAACATTTAAAGCTGTTTCTAATACCGGAAGCTACAAATTCGTGTGTCCCTTTAACGCGTGGCGCGTTAGAAATCTAGCGCGGAAAGAAGCAGTCAAACGGCGAAGAAGCGGTCGAAGGATACGCGAGGGTTTGGCGGAGCTTTTCTCCCTAAGGGTCGCCCGCTTCGAGGGGTAGAGAAGAGGTTGGTCGACCGTGTTTTTGCGAGCTGTTTCTGCTGACCAGTGCGGCTTTTCCTGTGCGGTCATCTCTCGTCGCCTCCCAAAGCTTGTAGAGTCGCTTATTGCCTCGAAGCTCCTGTTAACCGCCCTCTTTAACTTCCTGTCCCGTCAGTCCTCCGTATCCTACCTCCTTCGCTTCTTACGCGTCAATCCGTGGGACAGATTATAGCCGGATTTTGGACCCTTTGCTAATTCGTATCGAACATGCTTGTTTAATGTTGCTGATGTCATTGCGTGACTCGTTTTAGCTACTAAATAGACCGTAAATATTGTTTTCTTTGTGAGGATTTTTTTTATTTAAAAGAATCTTTCTTTTAAATAACTTATATACATTCTGAGAATAATTCAGTGGACCTCTTTTGTTGCATACATTAATCGCAGCTCTCTTTTATGATCCTTTTATGTATTTATATATTTACTCCTGGAATTAAACATTTTTTGGAATTTATCAAGTAGCAGATTGATAAGTAATTACATTGTCTTCTCTCCCAATTCTCTTCAAGCTACTGTAATTAATGAGCAATAAATGGGGATTTATAAATGAAGCCGCGTCGTGTATTATTTCCGATAAACAGCAAACGTTGGTGATGCTTTATTTCCATTTGGCTGGCGGTAGTCCGTTTGACGGAGCGTTACTTTAACGTTTTACATGGCCGAGCTTGCTTTGATACGAGCGGAGAGAAACAAGTAAATTGCGCAAGTGAAAATTCCAGCTCTGCGAGAACGTAATCAGTACGGCACACTTCGCGCGCGCGCTTGTTTCCAGGTGGAGGGAATACAATGTCCCGGGGCGATCACTTTGTGAAGATTCGAGGCAGCGTAGATCTCTCTCTCCTTTATCACCCCCGCGATACCCCGTCACCGCACCCTCAGCGGACTTTCCTCTGTTCGGCCGGTTGATTTTAACACGTAATAAGATTCGCGGACGGTAATGTTACATGTTTGTACTCCGCTTGTTATCGCAACGTAAAATTACACAACACCGCCGCCGCTGTGCCGCCGCCTCCTCCATTAAAGGGCGCAAAACATTTATAAGTATCCAGCGCTGCCGCGGGCTACGCGGAAGCGAAATAAAGTCTACGCTTCTCTGAAACAAAGCGGTTTTTATGAGGCGCGAGACACCGCGAGTTGCGGTTCAAGGTATAAATACCGGATGGCAATTGACGTTTAACCTCTTGCTTTGGAATTTAATCGACGCACTCGCGTATACCTAATTTGTCATTTTAAATATGCAACCTGATAAAGATGCGGAAGTTAATATTCATTATAAATTGTCTTCCATAGGAACTTATACGTATTATAAGTTTTATATGATCAATTTAATTATTTCAAAAATAATCTGATTTATACATTATAAAGTTGAATCATTATTTCTTTCGTTTTATTCGTTGCATCAAAGTTTATATATAATTTTCCACTTCTAGCAAACAGTAAATTTTATAATTACAGTTTACTATACAAATACGAAATTTGCGGATGAAATTGAGTGAAAAGACCACATACACGAAGAAATTTGCAGAAATTGCTTGCTTTAAAGATCATATTTTGATCGGCATAATCGCTCGGCAGCTATAAGAGATAACGATTTAAAGTTTTAACAAAGTTAACGGACTAACATAGCGTTTACTTTGGACATTCCTGAACATGTAACCTTGAGCATGCGCGCAATATGTAAAGTTATGTCACGTAATTGAAACTGTCGGTACCGTAGACTAGCGTAAGGGTATTTCCGGAATAAACGCCGAGAGAGCGGCACAACTGTCGCATAGTTTTGCATCCCTCCGGTCGGACAATTAAGCGAATTACATGTAACAGCTGAACATTAACTCGTAATGTGACCCTTCATTTACTCGACCGTTAGCCACACCTACTACCCCTCAAGGGTAAGTACTTATCATCCCTCCGGTCCTTCGATCTCTCATACTAATCGAGGTACGGATTTAGTTTGAGAAATAGCCACCTGAACTACGCAGTCATCCGTTGGCGCGACTTAATTAACGTGTGTTTGAATATACTCGATTATTTATCATTTACATTTTTATAAGAATTTAAATCTAACTCTCAAATAAATTGATTTTACAGAAAACTGTGCTTTTTTAATTTTTACACAAAATATATTTGATTATATTTTTTTTTTTCTATTGTTTTTGTAAAATATCTCAATTTTTTGCTGTTAGAAACTTCCCATATAGAATTGTCACAAAAGGGTATAAACAGTATTAGCACTCAATGAATCCACTATGGGGTCGTTTTATCGGCTCTTCTCTCCAAGTTCAAATTACTGCCGGCATTTGCCTTATCTCCGTCCCTAGTAAGCCGGCAAAGAATAACTACCAAAGATATCGGTTCCGCATATGTATCAGCTCGACTGAAAGTAGATAAAGAAGTAACACAAAATGCGGTGAAAATGCTAAACTTTATATTACACTGCTATTATTTGAAAAGTATCATCTTTATTTGTACTGCATTTTTAATTATTCTTAAATTATTTTACACTATATACGACAATAATAAATTGAGAAATGAATAAAATTGGTTATGTATTACTTAAGAATCTATTCTACAAATATTCCACATTTTAATAAATGCAATCAATTTGGACAAAAGGAAGATACTATTACAAAGATTTAGATAAAAATTCAAGCATAGTTCTCATTTTATACACGGCGCAAAATAATTTTTGCTTAACAGATAATTTTGCTCTCAAACGCAATCTGATGAGACTGCATAAAGAAATTTCTCTCGATATCCGAAAAGCATTTTTACAAGTGTATGAAACAGATAGTGAAATACGTTGCACGTAACGAATGGAAAATCGAATCGCGACTGGCAAACAAAGACGATTCTCTGTCGAATTTCCGGGGTGGTGCGTTCTCGGTGATGCGAGAGTCTGGATGCTAGTACGTCTTCGAATACCGCGGGAAAAGAAGGAAGCTAGGAAATCGACTGTCAGCTGGCACTCGAGAGAGCGTCGAGTGCGTGTGCTGCCGCGTGAATGGGAAGTTTTTAGTTG
Organism: Cephalotes varians; assembly: GCA_037157785.1. NCBI lineage: Eukaryota > Metazoa > Arthropoda > Insecta > Hymenoptera > Formicidae > Cephalotes > Cephalotes varians. The sequence goes on from JANQDE010000080.1 coordinate 449,503, forward strand.
CGAAATATTTGTAAATATTCCTCTTTGTGGAGTCCGAGGGATTGGGAAGGAGTTGGAAGGGCTTCTCCACACAGCACACGGAACGAGTCAAGGGTGGAAAGAATAAAAGCTTTCTGCTCTGTACGTTTGACGGTCAAACGGATTCTGTATTTGGCAAGAGCCTGTCTGGCCGCCCTTCAAAGAAATGCCACGTATTTCGCGTGGTGCGTTTCCTATGATTAATGCCGGCATGTAATGGGTTGTTTGCCTTCAAAATATACCATCCTTTGACGATTTCCTGGATAGATTCTGTGATGATGTTTACGACTCTCATAGAATATTCTGCTAGATCAAGGAGACCTGCTGTATATATTACGTGTGACTAAACTTATTCCTGACGAATTTCACTACGCATTCTTTTCCGCGAAATAGCGTTTTATCTTAAGAGTAAAATAGAAACATTTATTTGTACACGAAAAGAATGAGTCTGCTGCATTTAAAAATTAGTATCTAAAAAAATTAGTACCTGAAAGTATCTAAAGATTTAGTTAGATCTGAAAATAATTTTGTTGGACCATCAAAATGATTACGCAGAAAGCTTAAGTTGATGATAATGCTGCAAAAAAATTTTAACATCTACCAGTTTGAACGTCCTATATAATTTTATAGTCCAAACAAAATTATTTTATTTTCTAGTTAAATTTTTAGATATTTCAGCAAAATTATTCTTTCCGTGTAGCAAGGCAGCATTTATTATTTAGATGGTTATAATTTAAATTTATTTTTATTAAATTATTTATTTTTATTAAATTATAAAAGTTGTGTTTTAGTTATCAGTTTAGTTATCAAAACAATTAATTTTAAAGATTAGTAAAATATGTCGTTTAATCAATAATTGTAAAGTAATGAAAAATATATAACATAATGTTTATATAATTTAACTTGGTCAATATTCTAATGAATCTATGTTAATATTTTACACTTAATTTTTTGAGTCTTGTTATCTCTAATTATAATGTTACCATTTATGTACGAATAAGCGTATCCCTAGCGGTCAGTTGAGAAAAAGCTTGCCACGGAAAGTAAACGTGTAAGTAATTAAGTGGATCCAGGTGTTTCCGCGGAAAGGACGTAAAATTAATGGGAGTCGGTAACGATAGATATTCTCCGGGGCAGATCTCTTGGCCTGCCGCGCGTTGGATCGTTGAATCACGCGAGAGGTATCCACGATTGGTAAACAAGCGAGAGTAGTTAGAGCAACGGTTAAACTGATGACTGTAGGCCTGCGGGGATGTTTAGGAGGGTTGTTTACGGCTACTTTCTCTCTACGGTCAATAAGGTCCAATCACCCCAGGAAACCAGACGATTCCAGTCTTTTCGTTCAGTCTTATTCGCTGACGATGCTATGACCATTGCTATCGTATTTGCCAAAGATAAAAATATATTTTTAACCTCCTCTTATGACGATACATTCACTAGTTTTTCCAACATATCGATCGGAATAAATTTTATATTATGCAAAATTCCTGGACAAATCGGAGAAAAGCTTCAAATGTGTTTTATATTGATATTTTTATAGTCTTTTTCTTTTAAAAAAGCATATTCTGAAACATGCTCTTATAATGTTTAAATAAGGATATGTGTCTATAATTACTAAATTTATTAAATTATTAATTGCAAAATTTAATAACTTTATACAATAGCTTGCGATTATATTCTTTCTAGACTTTGCAGTAAGAGTAAAATAAATATGACTCGCGCGATAATACTGTCGCGGATACGTCTCCTGTAAAAAAACAAAAGGGGAGAATAGAGGGAGGTGGTAGACAGACTCGGGGGTGACGCGAAGATAGAGCATTTGCATGTGCCGATTGGCCACGTGGAAGCTCTGCTCGCTCCATTGCGCTTTCCTTTTAGCTGGATATCTGTCACGGATTTTTTTTCGGCGTACACACACATCAAGATATTCTCGGTTATATAAAATCCCATATGCATCTTTCTTTTAATATCACATTGACTCTTTAGATTATTAATAAATATGCGTAATATTTCTAAACGCAAAGTGATATAATCCGATTATAATCTTTGATGAAAGATTCTGTCTCGTTTGTCAGCGCGAATAATAATAAATCGACACAAGCATTAGGGCGACTTAACAAATATAGATTAAAAGTTGTTCGGATAGCACCAAGGGTGTTGTTACGAAGGTGCGACAAAGAGGAGAGACGGAGGGAATAACGAAGGATGAGGGGAAATGCGTCGAACTTGGCGTGGACGGGTTGGTTTTCGAGATTGGCGGCTGCAGAGCGCCCTATACACGTACCGATGGAATTGTGTTTGTATTTTAATGAGGGGGCTATGCTAATCCCTCTCGCGGCATGCAGCCGTTTCAGCCCTCCTCTCCGGCGACGAAGGAGAGCCCGTTTTTCCATTTCGCGGCTGCCGCAAACGGCTCACGGCGCTGAACCGAGGCTGAACCGCTTCTCTACGCAGTTCGAGACTGACGAATAAATTCGCACTTCACTTGTGTATTTGCAAATTTTAAAGGGGACCGGCGGGCCTTACAACGCTCGATTGTTTTAATATCGTTTCGTTGCCGCATGCACAGGGGAAAGTTGCGCGAAAGAATTAAAGGATAAACGGCAAGCAGGATATTTGTTGTTACTAGTCGCTTCTTCAAAAATATAATACGTAAAAAATTTCTTGCGAACGATAGAAAAATGATTTGTTTTATAAATTTGATAAATTGAACGGTTTGCAAAACAATAAAGATGTACTAAGTGTTGTGCAATTATCAATTCGGTTGAGCTAATATTATTAAAATTTAAGAAAGATATTTAATTAGTTTGATGAATATAAGCTACGCGTGCTTTGTCAAACTACGAAAATTAAAAGTTATTAGGCTGATGCTATTCATATCCTCGTCCTTCTGTTACATCCATTCTAACACCCTTTTCTGACCTACTGCCATAATTTTAGCAATCGATAGAGTCCATACGCGCGCCTATGTATGTACGTTCGTTTTCACCCCTGGACTGTCAGTTCCCCTTGTTAGAGGGTCGTTAGTCTTTAAAGAGGACTTATTGGACTCAAGTTCAAACACCATTAGTATATCTTTTTATTTTATGCGTTACATTGATATTTTTAATATATTTAAAAATATCTAATTAAGTATTTTTTAAATGTGTAATTAATAAATATGGAAAATTTACAAAAAAAATATAAGTATATATTTATGTGTTAAAAAATAATATTTTAGAAGTACGAAGGAAAATCATTTTATCAAAATACAATTTTAAATGTGGCTTCCTTCCATTAGAAATATATTTGCACGCTGCAGGGATAAATCAAATTATGTTTGTTGAAGAGAAATTTCGCAATGCGAACATATTAATATATTAATAAGTCTAATTATATTACGTGCAAAATTTGATTAACAAATTGTATGAAATTATTTTTCTTATTTGACAGCGACATTTTTATTCTCTTTTATGTTTGATCTTGCTTGGATATGAGGCAGAAGACAACAAAACGTAGAAGCAAAATCCATCGCAGGCTATAGAGGAGTAGCTATTACACGAGGACCAAGAGCTTTTTTCCGAGGGAGTGAGCTAGGGAAAGTACAAAACTTTCCGGTACACATGAAGTTAGACCAATAGGGGTCAATCTAATCGAGTCGATGTACTTACAGATCACTAGCTGGCCAATGGGAAGTTATTCCCTCATATCGAATTCAAATTGCTTTATCGATTTCCAGCAACATTAGCTCCAGAATAACAGTCTGTTCTGCGTGGTCTTATATAATTTCAGTAATTTTATCAACAATATACAACTATCGTGCATTTTCTTTTGACCACCGATCTTGCGAAATTGAAATAAATTACTTTCACTAGGACTAAAATTAATATTTTCTTCTACTAAATATATATTAAATATTTGTCAATGCAGACTCTGTTTGAATTGATTAAATTTTAAATAATTATTTTTATAAATAGCGAATCGTAAAAGGAGCAAAACTTTTAAGAAAATTACGGTAGTTGACTGCGTGAATTATATAAGAATTATGTAAGTTACGTGAGACTGTGTGATACACAACAATAAGATGCTAATCAATTCTATGCTGCTCATTATATATATTACTAAATACGTTTCTCAGATCATGATGAGATTGATAAGTATCTAATAATAGCATAATATAAGTTATTATGCAAGTGAAGCTATTTTAAGAAGTAATTGCTTATGTAAGAAACATTACCAATTTCCCGGATATTCTTGTGGATAAAGATATAAAGATCGATTAAATATAGACGGATATATTTAGACTATATTAAATGACACAATAATACAATTTAATAAAAATGAAATTTATAATACAAATTTAAAATGTTTAGCATTCGCGTGATTCCTATTTATTTTTATTATTATCACTGTTTGGCATCCGCACGTTATAATTGATTTATTATTATTTTTTTCTCTCTATCTTTTATTTTATATAATTTATTATTTATATTTCTAGAGATTAATAAATATACTCGTATTTTCATAAAATTAATAAATACGCAAATATTTCTATTAATATTTCTTATTATATTGAAATGGAAATGAGCATAGATTATCATAATATAAGATTGAATTGCTTCCTTAAATCCACATAATAATATGTTTGAGATAGATTCAAATCAAACAGATATTGCATTCAATACGAAGTTACATATTCTCACGTACGCGCACCCTCGATACAGAGACGTTGCCAACAATTGGCGAAACAAAAATGGCGAAGTCGCTAATCTTTCTCGCGGCCGTAGGGGCAACATTTAATCGGCACCTAGTTGACACAGCGCGGGTCGTTTCGTCCCGGTCTTCCGCAAATATCGCGTTTCCGTCGGTACGGTGTGTACGAGAGTGCAGGCCTGCTTGAAATTTTCCACATTCTCCTCCCAGCGGCCTTCCTCCCCGACCATCCCTATTTCGCAGTCGACGTTTCGCGTTGGAATCGAAAACGGGCCAGGCGGCGCCCGGCAGCGGCAGACGGTTTAAACAATCGTCGAAGGGAAAACGAGCTAGAAGGAAAAAAAAGCGCTGGGGTAGTCCCGCCTCTTTCGGCCGCTTCGCTCCGTGAGTCCGTGATACATCGAGATATCGCCGAGTCGTTGTTGACCGAAGTTTCGATGATCCCGGTTGGAGAAAGATTCAACTCGTGCCCGGACGATTATGTGAGGGTGGACGGCGCCGACCCGAGCAGACACGAGGGTGAATCGTGAACCGGCCTGGCTATCGATGTATTTTCAATACCGAGACAAAGCGATATAATCCGCGTTTAATTGGAAAACTTCACCTCGACCGGCCTCCCTCGCCGATACAAATCGCGGGAGTGAGATATCGCGGCTACCACCCCTTTTCTCCCCGGCCGCCAAGGCCGTCGCGCCGCGAATTTGTTTTCGTTGGCGGCAACGCTCGGTGATTCGAGCGGTCGCGTTGTTTACGTACAGAATAATGAAAACCATTGATCGCCATTATTTTGTTTACCTCGATAAATGATACACTGAATAAAACATTGTCATATCATGAGTATGTCTGACCAACGTAAATTGAAGATTGACGCCATTCACGAGGTCATAATTTTGTGACGCTACTTACATTCTTCATATGATGCTAATTATTTATATTCGTCATTTTGAACAAATTTTTCTATTATTCGCATTACCTACTTTTGAAGTTTTATTGTAATTCTTTACTGAACAAGTTAATCTTTTTAAATTTATTTGTTACAGGTTAGCTAGACCTTTCCATCTTTGATTCTCTTGCATACGTATGGTAAGTCATTATTTATTCGTTAAAACTTGTTGCTTATCTTTATATTGCTGCTTATATTTTTTACATTGAAATGTTAAAAAATATAAAATTGACGTGCATCGAGAAAATCAGCGGCGTTCAAAACGAGTGGCTGAAGTTAGTTATCTCGAGAGATATTTTACGAGATTCTTCGCCGTACTCGCTACCTTGTTGTGTATACTACATCAGTATTTTTTCTTTTTTTTTTTTACCGCAATGTCTAAAGAGCCTCGTCTAGGATGGGGTTAAATTTGAAAAGTTTTTAAACGTGCCTTGTCTCTTGCTTCATCGCCCCCAAAGAAACTTACGGAACGAGCGAATTCCTGTTTGCCCGTCAGTCATGTCGTTTCCATAACTTTCGGGAGATGATTAACCTGATGTGACGTTGGAAAATAACATTGGGGACATCTTGTTCGCGGCACAGAGAATGATACTCTCACGAAACATTATCCTTAATTTCGTGTAACTTTGTCTTCGACTATGTATTGACTCTTTGCGCATGTACATGTTTTGCTGTTTCAAACTTTCTATATTTATTTATTGCTAAATTATATTTTCGATATAATTTTAAAACTTGATATAACTTTAGAAATACAATTAATTATTTTTTGTCACATAATTCACTATATTGCGAAAATTGATTTTGATATCTTTATGCACAGTGCGAACTTTTATATTATTATATATATGTATTTAATACATAAATTTTTATGAGAAAATGTCAATTATGAAATTTATCTAATTTAGGTAATAACATTACACGCACATAGTTTTTGTTTTTAGAGTCAAATTACTTCGCGTGCTTCACGAGCAAAACTTATTTAACTTGTAACTCCTTCATTGGCCCATAAAGTTTTGGTGACTCTCCTACATCACAAAATACATCTTGTTAAAAGAAAGCTTAATGTGTCTCGCAAAGAAAACTTTCGAAATAAGTAAAATATAAAAATAACGTGACTACAATAGTTGCGGTAAGAATCTCATTGCTGCTTAATTGCGGTTAAATCCTTAAACGAGATAATGCAACTTGTTGAAGTCGTAATATTTTCTTTGTTTTTTTAAGCACATGTTCAATTCTGTGACGTATTTAATACAAATAATTGATTATTTGATTATTTGTTTATTTGATTATTTGACATTAAAACTTATTTTATAATTGAATCGAAAGAATGTGCATAGAAAAGTGTACAAAGCGACTCTGTGCAGTTTCGTACAATTCAACGCGATCATGATTCAGGCAAACACGTAATTGAATAAGAAAAGTCACCTACGGGACTGCAAAACCAATTTAATTACCTCATTTCCTGAATACGATGAAGATACTGATAAGCTGCCGATGGAACATTAAGAACTTAAACGAGCTCCAGGCGCATTCTCTCAGCCGATAGAAATGCCATTAGCTTGGTTTCATTTTTCTTTCCACTCCGTGCCGTTGTTCCGTGTATTTCGGGACACGAGAACACCTAATTCCTCGGGAATCGCCCCATTATATATGTACGGGGTATTGACGGCGATTGGAACGACGAGCGCGCGATGGATCCAGCCCGCGGATTTTTTTATCTCTGCCAGATAATCGCAATTGGTTCGAGCGGCCGCAAGGCCGGAAAACATTCTCGATATTTGCAGATTGCAATGAGACATGCGAGGGCCAGCGTTTTTTTGCCCTCTTTCGCGCCTAGTTTAGACGAGATACACCCTCGCTCGGTAATGGCTCACCCCTCCTCTTCGTTTCTTTTACTCCCTTCCGCGAGGCTACTCGTACCGAAACCCTTCAAAGACTCCCCATACCCGTCGCAAAGCACGTCGGCCGCTCAATTTACTTTTGCTTCTTTTCTTTCACCTCCCTCTTCTTTCTTTCATCTATTTTACCCCTTCGTGTTCAGATCAGAGCACAGGTGTCAACTTAATTCCATGCATCTGTCTAAAATCTTGGAGATGATTTTCATAAATTATTAATTCATACCAGATATGCGCACTACAACAAATAATGGATCTTTAATCAATAGATTTTATTTTACATTATTCTTATACCATTAATTATTTAACGTATTGCTAATTTTATTGTGTAGTATTTATAAATATATTAGCATTTTTTTTTATTTTTATATATTAGAAATAATTTTTGTCTAATTATGTTTATCTTTCTTTTTTATAATTAATTATGTAAAATATATGTATGTAAATTCATACACAAATAATTGTTAAATGATTGTTAAATTACCGGTTACAATATAATCCGGTTTATCATATTATAAAATATCATATTTGTCGCAGAGGAACTGTTTCAACAGCTAACAATAAATGTGTTTAATAAACGAAAGGTTAAATATAATATCCATGCGCGTTATAAAATTCCTGCTACAATCAAGCAGTAGAATTAAAAGTGCCCGAAAATCACCTTAAAAGCGCAGTATCTTTAAAGTAGCGACAATTTACGAACGCGAAAACAAATTTCTCATTGCCATCGACTTTTTCTCTGATAAACGGCGTAACAACGAGCTAGCAATTAAGAATGTAAGAAGAGGACCATCGTAAACCAAACGACGGAAACGCGTAATGGAACAAAAGTCGCTCCGAGTCCCTCTCGCCGCACCCTCGACGGATCCATAGTCGTCATTACGATATCGCCCGTGTCCGCCGCTAAAGAAGAACAATTAAAATATGACAATCGTTAGATTTAATTATCGGGACAAAAGGGCAGCGCGGACGAACCCCGGCCCGATAAGAATGCTGCGCGCAGCTGAAAACTTGAAAGACATTTAAAAGCGCGGCTAAAAGGGGTGGTCCGTCTCACGCTTGATTTCTTCATCGCCATCCGACAGAGTCCCGCCCGACAAGTTATTATTAAGTACAGGACGTAACAATCAAAGGAGAAATCTTCCGAATCATTTATAACAGGCGTTATGGCAATAACAATTATCTCGGAGATCCGATCTTTCATTCAGGGGACGGATACTTTTTGAAATGCTGATTCATTTTAATTACACAACCGCAACAATGCAAAGAAGATTTATTTTCTATACAGCGTACAGCGTAGTATTTATTTGTTCAAATAATTTTATAATACGTGTAAATGTACTGTGCGCGCGCGCGTGTGTGTGTGTGTGTGTGTGTGTGTACTTGTAGTGCAGTGTTAATTTCATATATAATAAATTTGAAAATTTTTCAATTAAGCTAGCGAGACTAGATCAACAAAATCAAACCAGATCTGCTGAAATATTTAGTACCTATTAAATTATATCATTAAACATAATTTTGTATTATATGTCACTTAAAAAAAATCGTGTTGCTAGTTTAATGTTAAGCTGACAGGACTATTTCAAAATATAAGGAAAACAAGATCAGAAATCAAGAATGAATTTGAGTCATCAAAAACAATTTTACAATATATGTCATTTGTGAAATTTATTAATATTAATTCGTAAAAGGTAATATAATCATGTGATTAAATATCTATAATACAACGTTTTATTAAATTACACACACACACACACACACACACACACACACACACACATCTTTGCACAGTAAAAGATTATTAATATTTTTTCGTACAATGAAAGAAAAATATAAGTTTTTATATACAAGCAATGCATCTAATACTTGCTTTGTATGAACTGAATATTCACTTTGATGTATATTTAACATTGTCTGGCGTGTCTCTTGATAATTGGTACTTAACATTAAAGAAATAATACTTTTAATGTAATAATACATCAGTTGTGATATATTATTAAGAAAAGCATAACAATTGCGTATCCAATGGAGTTGAACAGTGATGATCGTAGCAGAAACCTATTTCCGTATGCATAAAGGGCTCGAGTCACCAAAGGTTTTGCCGACCGTGCATGCGACAACTACCCGCAATTGCCTGGTCAACCCTATCTTTTATCCTCCCCCATTGTCTGAGGAGTTTCTTCGATCGCTTTTTACGCAGGTGATATAATTGCAATTCAACGTTTGTACAAATGGTACGCCGAGGCTAGCCAGCTCTCTTACCAATTTATATCACTTTAGTATGACATAAACATTGCCTATTTTGATCCAGACATTACGGTATATCTGGCAAAACTATATTTGTTCTGTAATTAATTTATCTTACAATGTCTGTTTGAAATAGCCACTTCGTTACTTTGTTTACTTCTTATATGAAATAATTTATCAGCAAATTTAATTAGATAAATCTATATATATATATATATATATATATATATATATATATATATATATATATATTTATATTTTTATTTTTGCATAAATAATATAAATAGAGTAATCCCATTAAAATTTTGTAGTTATAATATATTTTGTTATAGAGTTATTATTGAGAAACATTAAAATGTAAAAATACAAAATTTATGTAATTTAATTAGCAAGATAAAAAGACGAAATACAATCCCATTTTTAACGAATAACGAGTATCTTTTAACACGTAATAAAAATTAGAGAGGTTTATCTTTGACACATATTAAACTGAGGGTTACTTATTTAAAGAGTTAAGTCTGTGTGAAAGTCGAGAAACATTACTTTCCACGAGAGATTTTCACGATCTCGATTATATCCCGGTAGAAGTATAATTAACTGCCACGAGTAGGGGTGGCGACCCACGGTTGTCTAAATAATTTACTGTGTCCTGACTTCCAGTTGTGCGTGTCTCGTATAATACGATACTACCATAATCTATAATTTCTCTCTTTTCTCTCTCTTTCTCATCCATTCGTAAAATAATCAACCGTTCTTCTCATTTAGCGTTTTTGATCGCCTATACAATTTTCCTAACGATTATCAAACTCCAATATTATCTCGCTAAATAACTGTTTAATTTTGTGGCTATTGGAAACGATAATAATTGATAGGCTTATTTATGATAAAAAGAAAAGAATGTAAAGGTCTCTCACTTCGTATTTATTTCTACACTTTTATGCGAATTTTATTGAACACAGACAGCGAGATGAAAGAAATTTCGCTCATACTTATTAGCATGAATTTAATTAACGCGACTTGGATGTCCGCACCGGTGTGCGCCGACACATTGTATAAATACTATTATTGTTCATAAATATTCATCCACATTTAATATCGGCGGCATTGTGGCGCATAAGTTTCGCGAGGAAACCGCCGGTAGAGTTCAGTCAAAGTTTTATGAAAATCCTCTCTGCTGTCTTCCGTTATTTCAACGTAATAATCTGTATTTGTTAAATATATTGTAGTTAACTATATTGACAAAGAAGCTAGATCCAATATTATTAATACTGTTAAAAAATTGCATTTTTAAGAAAAGATACTCTTTTAGGAAAAAATATTACAAAATTAATGAACTTGATTTTAATTTTTTAATTTTTCCTTACTATTTGCTTCTAATTTCTAGTTTTCCAAAGTTACTTAAAATATATGTTTAATTGCGCCATTTGTTACTTGTACGAACTTCCGATTCACTTCCGTGCATCTCGCTGATGAAATTCATAAAAATCGCGCACATGTTCGTTCTCCCCGAATTACAGGATGAGAATTCCTTCAAACAAAGAAAGTAAGGCTTCCTTCCGTTTTTTTCCCCCGCTCCGTCACGCCGTTCTCCAGTCCCGGCAGTTGAAATATTTGCTCGAGGTTTCTCCCAATTATAATTAACCTTAATAATATTCATTCCGCACACACCGAACGAAGTTGTTCGTCTGCTAGGAGAAGCCCAAGCTGAGAGATTATATTAATTAATCTATTAAGATGTACATTTTTAGCGGACCCACCACCGTCCTGCCACTGTACCTTTCTTACGCTTCTTTAATTCTGTTGTTGAGAAGCTCTTTGCTACTTTATCAAGAGTTATGAAAACTGGCAGCTGACGTTCTGTATCTTGTACCCAACCCTCCGATAAACTTTAAATACCATTCCGAAATTAATTGTCGGTTTATTAGCGATCACTATCATTATACCCATAATTTTAATTTTTCTTTTTAATTAATGATATATAAAAGTATATCTAAATACATTTAAAATAGATTATATATTCAATAATTTTATTAAATGATTTAAATTAATGTAATAACATTTAAATAATCTTTTGATCAGTAATTAATTAAGAGAATAACACACTTGCACAAATACTTATATAAATGTTTATTTATTAAATTTGCAATTAATTACATCTATTGCATCTTAAGTTAATACTAAAAGATTTTTGTGTCTAACATAAATGTATTAACTTATTAACATGTACAATTAATAATCCTTTTTAGAGATGTTACGTTCCATTACTGAAATGGTAAGGGTGGGTATATAAAAATGCCATCGTTGATAGCGGGCCGCCTTCTATGGAGATGTTTCGAACAGCGACAGCGCGGACAGACGTGCGGAAAATATTTAATTAAAGTAAAAACCAAAAATCCGCGGCTGCTGCCTCGGCCACACATTGTCGAACAGCCGCACAACGTCGGATGGTCGCGGTGGCCTTCTACCTCTTCGTGGTACGTGTCACATGCCCACTTTATTGGTAAACTCTCGTCAGTTATTTAATTAACACGTCTGATCGATAGGCGTCCGGTAAAATCATATACAGCGAATGCCGAACGGTAATATGTGCGGCTTTCAACGAGTCAAAATTTTTTCTCTTTTTTTCACGACGCGCAGAACGCAATTGCGTTTAAACATATTCTCTGCTTGCCATAATTGTTATAAAAAATTCTTGATATAAAGTAACGCAAAAAATAACTAACTAAAGTTAAAACTTATTTTACGTGATCGAAGATTTTTAAATTAAAGATGAAAAATGTAGATGAAGAGAAAATGGACATCAAACAGGAAACTGACAATCAAATATTAATTAATGATACACTTCTTACTCAGAAAATGGATTCTATAAGCGTCCTCAGAAAGATGTCTTACAATAATTCGCATTTTCCTAATCGATAAATCTATTTCATAATTAACTTTCTATAAATGCATATGAATATAAAATGAATATTCAAATACGATTAGCAGTTTGGTGAATTCTATTATTTCCTGTTATTTCTGTAGATTGTATTAATGTTTCAATTCTGATCGATGTAATCAATATTTGAAATTAAATAAAAAATTATAAAGAATATAATTTAAAAAATTCGCCTGATGTAAATTGTGCCGCAAACAAAAAATGTTTATCAAAATCTAGATATTTGTAGAAAGAATGATATGCGTTATGTTCTCAATATGATGAAGCACGGAAAACGAAGTTTACGAGACTGTCGATAAGCATGCATTAGCGACGTCGTTTTTATGTTTCGTCGCAAAATATACATCGTCAAAATAAACCGATAAATGCCAGATTCGCGGAAAACGGATGACGAATCCAAGCGTGTAAGCGTTCGAGCGAAATGCAAATTCACCGTCTCCGCACTTTTATTTCGCCGTTATAAAAGTTGAAGCGAAATCTCGTTTTCTTTCTTTTTTTTTTACGGCCAGCCACAATATTTCCGAGGACTTTAGCGTACTCGATTGCAAAGTGGCGAAACGAGGGTCGAGCGTTGTAAAGCGATTTACGGTGAAAACAGCCAATAAACGACCACGATCGTAATGAAATACCGCGAATTATCGACCGGTTACGTCGTCATACAAAATTAAGCGTCTATTCAGCCAGTCGATGAGAACACTTCATTTTCATATTCTGAAATCGTATTTATTACAGTTGTATTAATATTTTTATCTTGCAAAATAAATGCGCTCTTGTTCATTATCCAATTAAAATAGATAGACGTTAAATTTCTTGTATTTACAAGACACAAGTTGTTTATATCAATCTGTTTAATCATATTATACGAGAATATCGTAATTATGAGTAATTATGGCTGCAAAAGAACACAGTCTGTTTTATCTATATTTTCGAATAGACATTTGATATAAAATATAGTCACGTTAATACGATGTGGAATGTACTCGTACGAGAAAACTCACATAAAGCCACAGTTTCCGTCCTTTGTAATTTCGCCAATTAGCTTGATAAATTGAGAATACACACGCGATCTGAAAAGTTAAACCTAATTAGTAGAAACGTACGCGAGCGAACGTGTTTGAGACAAAGAATGCTTTTTCCGGCGGACGCTGCGTCGACACAAAGTGTTTAAGCATTTATTTATCTGGGCGCGGATAGTCTATTACATGCATTGTTCGTACTTGTAAATTTACGACATTCATTTCTATCAAACGATTTTAAAATCTTTTCCGGTCATCTCTTCGGTTCTTTCTCTATTCTTGAGAGAGTGCGAATGTTTGTCGCGAAAAACAGCGTGGCGTCCATGCCGGACGCCAGTTAAAAGCGACCTAAATACACCAGAATATGTTTAAGAGAAGCGTACGGAGTCGTATTCTTCCATTAACACAGAGGGGGAAAGCCGGGGGTAGTGAAGCTTTTGTGCGGGATACGGAGGAGAAGAGAGAGAGAGAGAGAGAGAGAGAGAGAGAGAGAGAGAGAGAGAGAGAGAAGGACAGAGTGGCTTGTTTACGTAACGCTTTATCGTTAGAGGGTCCGTCGGATTTTCTTGTTGATCCTCCACGGTCTCTCTAATAGCGATTTTGGTTTATTTTGGTTAACAAATTTGGTTAACAAAGTGCGCCTTGCCGCGCGTCCGTTCGTTCGTTATCGCCCGTTTTTGTTTCGACTTTTTCCTCGCTGTGAACATATTTGAAAAATTTACGTACGAGGCGACCGCGAATGCTAAGTGCGCCTGTGTATTGCTCGTATAAATAAATGACTTTAACATCATGTCATTTAATCATAGATATCGAAAATTTTATATATAACTCCTTCCTTTTAATTTACTTAATTTGTATATTATGCATTCAATCTCCATTATATAAAATTCATCTTACAAAATACTATAATCAAATTTATTGTAATTTAGATCGACGCACTGATAATTAAAAATAATGGAAAAAATATTTATTTCTTATAAACGTTGAAAGCTAATAACATATGCGCACACAAATTATATATAATCTTCGTTAATTTTATACAATTTTTATGTGATTCTAGAGGGAACAGAATGCACGTGTTGGTAATATCGCGTCTAGGTACTTTATTTATAATACTTGTCTCGTCGACGAGGAATGAATTATTTACGAGCATTCTGTTTAATAAACGACAATTTATATTTGCCCAAGGTTGCGGTACACCTCCGTCAAGACTTGTTATTCAATACGGTTTAGCAACGGTGTAAAATGTAGAAGATACAACTCTCGCTTCGCGTGTCTCTTGCGCCTTGGAAATGGAATCGCGTCTGTTTGTCTGTTTGTAGTAGCAATTAGCACCAGCTCCCCATAGATTGGATCATCCCCGCCGTCGTTCATCTTGACATCAGGCTCTACCGTCGTCGACGCCGCCGCAAGATGGCGAATTACAATTACCTAAAATACACAAGCAGCGAGCACCAGAAGAGAACGATAACGACAAAGGTTACCGGTAACAGTCACGACGCTCAACGCGTCGGTGATTGATCACAAGAGGT
Source organism: Cephalotes varians (assembly GCA_037157785.1). Taxonomy (NCBI): domain Eukaryota; kingdom Metazoa; phylum Arthropoda; class Insecta; order Hymenoptera; family Formicidae; genus Cephalotes; species Cephalotes varians. The sequence goes on from JANQDE010000080.1 coordinate 464,784, forward strand.
GCCATTTTGATCTCTTGTTAACCTTTGGTTCTCTCTTGAAAAGATATTCGCGTTGTCCCGAGAACGGTGCAGGCGATAGGAGATGTTATCTATCAATTTTAAGCAGCTCTGTAGCTGAAACCGGTCGAGTGGTCGAGGGACGTTACCAATAAATTGATGAGACACCGGCAGCCTCGTAATAAGATGACTACGTTATAACGATCGGGCACTCGCCGCGTTATTAATTGGCCCTTCACGCGGAGACCCTCCGTTGTTCTGCTTCGATATATACTCTGCGATATTAAGCGGTCTCGATAAGTGGCCGATTGATCGATCCTACCTTCGGAATCTACATAATCTCCACCCTCACCGTTGCGCATTGTGAATTTCGGCTCTATATCGCTGGAACAAATTCTTTAGGAACATTTTTCATATTATAGATTATAGTACATTTATAATTTTCTCCTTAAGATATATAAGATATATAAAATCTCTATTCTCGTAGAAAAACATATTTAAAAAATTGCAGGATTATTGTTATATTGTTATGTGTAAAAATATTTCCTTTGTTACAAGACATAGATGTTTTGTAGCAAAGGCTCAAAACATAGAATATATTTTTTTCAAGTATAAAATTTATTTAAAAATAAAATTAATTTTAATATTTTATTCTTTTGTACTATGTTATTAAAAATGCGTTTGATTGATACAAAGCAGAAGATTAGATAAATGCGAGACATACCGTAATTACACGTCTGTGTCTCAGAATATGAAAGTTTATTCTATCTCATCACTACGCTTTTTGATACGAGATTCATGCAACTTGCGACTATATGGACCAAGATCGATCACGAGAAGAAGCAATAAGTCTCAGAAACTTAGACTAAAGAATTTTTTCCCTGCCGATGGAACTGCAAAGACTGGGTAACGAGTCGAGTTTTTCATCGTTATTCCTCGACGAAAAAAAGCTCTGGGTAGGAAATAAATACAAATTGCGGGATTACCGGGACTTTTCACGCTGATATGGGGCCCCATGCTCTTCACGCGACAACGTTCTTTATTTTCCGGATACTTCGTATAAGTTACGACGGACCGCTTCATGAAACCAAATGTACCGTGAAATTTTCCACCGTCGCGAAACAACCGCGGCGATGCTGGATGACGTTATGCATTTCTCGGGATGCCTTATTTATGTACGAGAATCGTGAATGAATTTAAGAATTGTGTAATTTTTACGGATAGTAACACGCGCTATATAACGTGCAAAAAGATATGCTGAAACATAAAATATGGAAGATGTAAAAGAAATGTGCGGAAATAATGAAGTATTTTATAAAAAAATAAGAAATATAAATTATAACATTTTATTTTAATATTACGATAGTCTTCTGACATGTTTTATTTTAACATTTTGTTTCTTGATTATATTTTTAACTTTAGTTTTATTGAGGACCTAGTTATAAATAATTAAGTTCTCACATTATCGTACCTCGATACAACTTTAAATTATCTTCTTTGTGAACGATAGTATATTTCAATTTCTTTATGTAAATGTATAAAACCAATTAAAGAACGAGTTGAGTACCAAGTTACTTGTTAATCTTTTCTGTTATTGTTTGTGGAGAAAGATAATCAAATAACTTGTTACTTAATCTGCTGGTTTGAAGTAAATCCATAATTCTTAAGTTTTTGGATCGATATTTATTTCAATTTTATGTAATTAAACAGAAGCAAAATTAACAAAGGGATAATTTGTAAAAGTATATACATAAATGCTATTGGCCTAAAGTTTAAAATATATATGATGAAAGTAAAAAGTACTGATACCTAAATCTCACGGAAAACGATATATAATTTTCTGTCCGGAGATTTTAACAATGATCTCGATAATCCACGCGGATGAAAACCGTGAGAATGTTTTCGAGATAAGCAAGCAGCGCGAGAGGGTTTGAGTCGCACGAATTTGAACGAAGAAAGGGTGTGTCGGACGGCCGTGTCCTGTCATGTTCGATAGCGATATACCTTGGGCTTTGGCTCCCTTAGAATTTCGTGGTACCTACTCTCTAATTGCATAATAGGATGCCCGCATGTAGGGGAAAGGTGGATGGATAGTATAGATGTTCTTGGACCGAGCATGGGGGCAGCAATCGAAATAGATATCAGCTTTTCTCACATACGCTCATTACACTTTAATTTGAATTTTTAGCAGCGTTTTACTTTGCATTTCTACTTTTTTTAGTCTTACATTTTGTATATTTAAATCCATAATTCTTAAGTTTTTGGATCAATATTTATTTCAATTTTATGTAATTAAACAGAAGCAAAATTAACAAAGGAATAATTTATAAAAGTATATACATAAATGCTGCATCTGTCGTTGCATAATAATATAAAAATGTGATGATATAACTATTATCCAAACAGAAAACATCTTCTAAAAATTCTTTTTGTAGCGATATCGAAAGAATTAAAAAAGAATTTGCGTGAAAAAGTTAAATGGTTTTTATGTTTCTGCTCACTATCTTTCTTCTGGATTTTTTATCCTCGGATAATTTGAGAATATTCTGTCTAATGCAGTAAAAATTTGGAAGTGGGTCGACTCCCGTTTCATTTCAAACTGCCATACACGTACATTGCTCAGGCTGAATAATGAATTAGCCTCCTACTTAAGTCAATTACCGAGATTTTATAGCTTCGATAAAGCTGCTCATGACGATTATTAGCTGGCATATGCGACGATGCGTCTGTGTTTGTGTGGTATGAGATGAGATGATTGCCAGAGATCACGGGAACGTATCGAATATTTAATACGTACATTGGAATTTTATAAATCTCAAGATAGATGTATCTTCTTCTCTGCACTAGAGCTTCCGAGTGTGCTATGAACATGCATTTTTCAAGATAGAATTAATTGTATTACGTCTTATTATTTCCGTCCTGTTATTTCAATGATTATATCGATTCATGACTAAATTATTCAGAAATAAACGGTTTGAAGAAATGGCGGTGCAATACAATTAAATTATCTTTGCAATTTAATTATCTCAGTCTTATAATATAAATAATTTAATTTGAAATATGCAAGTAATATGCGCAATACAACTTAACGAAATTAAGAGATATTTATATTATTTCTAAACTCTATATACAAAAGTGTTAGATTAATAGATATTTCTACAAAATTGTTTTTTATTTAGCAGTATTAATATCGAATAATAAATCAAAAAACAGTAATATTTGAAAATAAAAATATTAAGATGCATTAATTTTGCTATAACAGTTAAAATCTTTTATTATATACATACACATACATATACATATTTAAACTATTTTATTTTATTAAGCTATTAAATATTATTTTGTTTAGCTTACTTTATAGAAATGAAACCAATTTTTCACTTTTGATAGTAGCGGTTCATAACACAATTCAATAAATAAGAGAGACATTATTAATAATATTAAAATTTCAATAAACCAAAGGCAATTTCTCCGCACTAATCTGACGATATTAGCATAGATTCCTGGACGGTAGATAATTCCGAGTCTTGAGGGGTCGAAGGCAGAGACGTCTGATAACCGCCCCTTGTAAGTTAGCGTATCTACCGGCGAAGAAGGGTAAGGAAAGGGATGGTTTTGGGGCAGCACGCGTCCCTTCTATTAAATTAACGTAAGGCAAAGGGATGGAAACCACCCCCGCCCCAAACACTAGGTCAACCGGTTCAACCGGCAGAATCCTGACTATTCATATGTTGGGCAACCCTCAGTGCACTGATTTTCTCGATAACTGATTAAAGTATTGCGATAAATATTATGTTAATTTTGATTAAAAAATTAGCGCAATCATTATCAGTAGAAAGCTTCTAGAAACTAATCTACTAGATATTATTGCATTCAACAAACTCACCGTATGTGTGTTAATAAATATTACGAGTGTGCGTGCAAGCTTCTCAGAAGCGACCCGCACATACGTGTCACAATCATAGAAACTGATTAAACAAGATTCACAAGCCGCCCTCATAGACGATGAATCCTTCGGAATCTCAAACGACGGGCCAAGCCTGAAGTTGTCACTTCAAAGATGCTACGGAGAATTGAAGATTGAAAGACAAACTGGACTTCAATTAAAAGATAAACAGATATGTTACGTAATATTTTGAAAGAAATATTTTAAGCAAGCTTATATGCAATTTATCGCGAAAACGAAAAGATTTCCCACTAGAATAGAGATTGGGATCAACAAATTAAAAAAAACGTAAAAGAAGTATAAATTGCTCACTGACCATTGCCAAGATGCTTCCGCATTGTCCACAAAGAGGATCCGCGAAGAGAAATAAGGACAGCAGTAAACGTAATTTGAATTTCATGGCAGTTTAACGATCTTAATTAGAAAGCTCTTGCTCATCCTAGCTCGAGGCCGTCCAGACCTGGAACCTGCAACCCCGAATCTTGAACCTACCTCTCGACTTAACCGGGCTTACTCAAGGAGAGACGCGTTAAGCCAGGAGGGATCTTAGCTCGCTGTTTATTCTCGTATTAACACCGTGCCTAAACTATCCAAAGACAAATCGTGTACACTAGGCGCGAAGAAGACACTCGACTGAGCTTGACCCCCAGGATAAGCGTCAAAGGATTCAAGCTGATTGATTTATCGTGTTAACGTGAATCAAATGATTGGTACATTATCGTTGTTACTTTACGCGCCTTGTTTCTTGTTACATGATTAAGTTTTATTTAATTAACAAATGGATATATATTGGATTTTGTGTGTGTGTGTGTGTGTGTGTGTGTGCGCGCGCGCGTGCGTGTGTGTGTGTGTGTAGAAAAAAAATACCGTCGCGATAAAATTTTTCTGCCTTTCCAGTTTAATCGATCAAAATATTTCACGCCTTTGCGTACAAGACTCTCAAGAATTTCGGGAAGAAAGGTTTAAGCGTTTATGCAGAAAATAACTTTGAACTATACATTATGACAAAAACTCGCCGAATCATCCTAGTATACTTCTAAAAATGAAAATAAAAAGTGAGTGACAAAGTAAATTTATAATTTCTTAGCATTACGATATAATTCGTTATTGATTGCTCAAATAGGACATGCTGGTTGTATATTATATTATATTATATTATATTATATTATATTATATTATTTTGTATACGTTTTCTAAACAATTAGATAAAACATTAGATACAGAAGAATTATATATATGTAAAACATATATAAATCAATATATGCTTGAGTTACATGATTACAATTTAACAATCCTATTGCATTTTATCAAAAATTTTTGTCATTGTGTGTTTCAATATATATTTACATGTATGTATCATATATATATGTATGTATATACATATATATGATGTGTATATGCATATAATTCACTAATTAACCATTCACAGATAATATACGCTGTACAAACTCAGAGTAACAAAATATAACGAAAAAAAAGAACTTTAAACACGTACCTAATTAGCTAGCGCGGCGAAGAAATCCGATGTTAAAATTAGGCATGCGAAAAACAAGTAATATTTATTAGGAACTTAGTGTGTTGTGCGTGTAATGTGCTATTTAATAGCCAACGCGGCCGCGTACCCATTGCGGTACGGCATTGCCGAAATATATCGTTTTAATATAGCAGCGTGTTTGCATCACGAGCAAATCCTTCGTAATATCCACTGACCGGCCGTGTAGAGAAGAGGGGTGAATTTTGCGCGAGAGTGGACGAGGTACTTTCAGGATGGCCGTTGGCCAAGCCAAGGCGGACGCGGGGTGACCACTGCTGAGGGTGGCCCCTAAAAGAAACATAAATAAGACAAATAGGGGCGATCGACAATAGAAAATATCGAATGTACAGAATGCTCCATAAATCGGAGGGGGCGAGGTTGAACGAGGGTGGTATGGTAGTGCGACGGGACGCGGAGGGTGGTCACCGTTTGCTGTAAGGCGGCCGATCTTTTTATGTTCCAACGCGCTCCCTTTCGCTCCCTCAGAAATATATCTATGGCCAATATCCGCAACCATTTCCCGTGCACGTTTCCACTGTGGATTCGATATACTCGCTGCGTTGAGTATTAGTCTCTAGGTGTGCACGAGATCGCACGCGTGTGTTTGTGCTCTTGCGTGAACACGTGAGGAAAAACTCGTGGGGAGGCATCGATGGAGGGCTTTACTATATTAATTGCGCGATTGTAATATTCTAAGTGGCCGATATCTGCGTACATGTTTTATAATGTTCTTTTTCAATGAAAATAAAAAATATTCTGTCTGCACATCCTACTGCAGATATATGGAAATCAGAATTTCGAATCGCGAATAAATTTGTTTCAGTTAGTAAAAATGAAACAAGAAATATATATATATATATATATATATATATGTGTATGTAAGTACATATTTTTTATTTCTTTTTAATTTTATTTCTTCTGCTTCTATTTTTCTTTTCTTTCTTTTCCTTCAATTTTTATTTTCTTTCTTTTTTCCTTCTTTTTCTTTCCTTTTTTACTAATTTTTTATTATGTAAAAGATAAAAGAACATGATCTACAATTTATCGTCGCATTGCATTGGTTTACATTCAAAATCTCACCTTGAAAAGGACAAAAGACGTTGGTCCAAGTAAAGCCTCATTTTACATCGCGCTTGTTACTTTATAGGACTTGTAAGACGCAAGACCGGTATACTCGAAATGAGAGGGGGGGGGGGAAGGAGTATACGAAATGCATGGTATGAACAACGAGAGGGTTTGCAAACATAATCCAACATTTGCGCAGCAGCGTCGCGTGTGCACACCGCCACGGAGAAAGGGGTTCGTACGACAGAGAAGACAAGGAGCGCGCGTACGACGCAAGGGAGGTTGGTCTGAATTCCCAGGTTTACGTTTACAACCTTAACTACAAATTCGACAGAGTTACCGAGGCATAAGAGGGCGGATTGAGTCTCGCAAGGGTGGTTAGAACTGCGTGTAAGAGTCGCCTAACCCACCTCTCACTCTTCTCCGCTATTCTCTTCCAGTTGTTAAGAAGTCCCTCTGGGCTAATTTGGCCCTCGCGTCCTTCTCACGCTTTATCGTCCTGCTTCTTCATGTCTCGTTTCGATCGCCTCAACCACCTACGAGCGTTCCGCGTCATCTAAGCTCACAGTTGCGTCAAATTGGGGTTGTTTCATCAGAAGACATGACTCAAACTTTCTTATGTTAAAATTATTATTCGTGTTCTTCGGGAGTAAAAGATTTTGATGTTAAATAGTTAGCTGTGTTATTATCTTTTTCATATATAAATAAATAATAATTAACTCGCCTTTAAAAAGATCGGCCGCCTTACTTGCAATACCGTTACTTTTTTAATAACAATTTGGTAATAACGTTACAATTTTTTATGACGGTAACAATGGCGTCAGGATAGGGAAAGTCACTTTTGAAAATGATTCATTATTCATTGAAAAAAACTTACTCGTTACTTTAATCGTACCATTACCATTGTATGTTACTCATTGAACGTTACGCGTTATCATTGTACACATTATATACATTATATACATTTTATAATAAATAACATATCAATAATGCATACTAATATTTTTATTCATTATGTAACAAGTAAAGTAATTTATTTTTTCAATAGTAACGTACAATGGTAACGAGTTAGTTTTCAAAAGTAATTTGTTAACCATGCGTTACTGTTATCATTATGAAAAATTATAACATTTGTGTCATTATTAAATTATCATAATAAAAATGTAATGGTGTTACAAGTAGCGCGTTAGTCCTATTTTTTTTTAACATACATATTTAACACATTTAAAAATAAAATAGAAACTATTATATTTTTTTAAAAATTTATGATAGATGAATTTAACAAAACATAAATTTCTCATAAAAAATTACAAAATAGATCGATGTTAATAGAACGTTATATGTAATTTGTTCATCGAATTAAATAAAATTCACAGTTGCGAACATCCGGTTGTATTAAAATATCTTTAACGTTTTATGTTTATCTTACGTACAAAGATATAAACAAAGAATTAATTCTAAATGATCTATATTTTATTTAAGAACATATTAAATAATTAATTAAAAATGTAAATTTAAAATTTTTTTAATGACAGCAACTCGTACGAGAAGATTCCAACGCGTTTCGCAAATCAAACGGTCAATACACAGATTACTCAACCCTTCCTGGCCGAAGCACCCTTTTTCTATAACCGGATAAAGAAACGAACAAGCGGATTCTCATGAGCGGATCCTCCGCCGTTGAAATTTGCCCCGACGCGGCGGCCAAGCTACCCTCTTGGCGCGTTCGACGGGCACGACGAAAAAAAGATGCAGACAAGCGCGAATTCTCCCTATTCCAGCACAATACGAAGAGGTATCGAAATTATTTATAACAGCCGTTCATTAGCCAGGAACATTCTGGAGACGGCGAACATGCCGGTAAATGAAACTTCGATGAGTCATTTAATCAAGATTCTGACACGCTGTATGTATGATTGAATTGATATCAAGAATAGCGACAAATTACTGGTAGAAAGATTGGAAAGATAAATGTCATAAAATAAGATTTCTTTGCATAAAATTTTATATGGCTTGATCTTTCCACAAATGTTCTTACGTGTAAAAAGAAGTTTGATTAATGGTCTAGAAATAAAATATTCGTTTCACATTATTATTTCGATCAAATTATATTTTCTTTTGTTCCATCCAGCTTTTCCTTGCACATCTATTTAGTGACATATATTGTGCATTACGATTTAAAACTGTAAAAGATTTTATCAATGTTGGGATTTAATCAAAACGACATTTATATACTACATACGATACAATTTCGTACAATTTCAGTGAGACAGTCATAAATTCAATTTCTTTATCATGTATTGGATCTGATAGCTGTAACCAAAACTAAAACTGAACTCTCAATGAATGGCGGTGAACTCGTCAATCGTGTCTCGCCGATTCTCTCTTAGCGGCGGTTCTTATCAACGGCAATTGCATTGCTGCAGTCGCCGATACATTGACGCTTTATACAGATCCCGCCATCCCCCGCGGTACGGGAATAATATTGCCAGTTCCGTTATTTATAAGCCGGCTATTTACCGCCGGCAGCTGCCAGAAGAGCACAATAAAACGAAGCGCGCGGAGAGTGCAGCTATGTAAATCCTGTTGGTTGCCTCGTATCGCGCGTTTGTAAATGCATTTATGATCCCCGGCTCTCATATAACTACTAGGGAAAGTTTACTAGGGAATATGCTTCGTACTGGCTTATATCTCCGCTTGTCATTTGATTTATTTCAGATAACGAGCGCTCCTTTCCAACGACTATTTATGTTCACAATAATCTTTTTTTGCAGTGTAACCGCGCAAAACAAAAGACAACCATTAAAAATCTTTCCTTTCTCTTATGGCTTCTTAGTATCATTTTATAATTTTATTAACGCTCTTGGAATTTAGAATATTATTATTTTTATATCTAATATTCTTATATTAGAATTTGTGACTAATAAGTTTTACAAGATTTTCATTAATTTACTCTATCAATTCTAAATTAAATTACATGTAATATATTTAGAATAGGTCTGCACAAAAAAAGTATATCTCAGTTTCGGTATCATTTCGTGCTAGAGGAGCAGAAAACAGGGTGGTTGTTAGTGAACAATCGAGGATAGCACGAAAGATGGAGAGAAAAAGAGATGGAGGGAGAGGAAACCGGTGAAAAAAGGGTGGAAGGACGGAAACCACGGCTAAGAGAGTAGGTACTTGCAACAAAAAACGCCATGGAAGCTATTAAGCATTTTTTCGCACAAGAGGAAAAAAACGAGTGCTTCCTTTTCTTTTATGCGAAACCAACGTAGAGAGGCGGAAGAGAGAATGGGGCCCAGGGAGGGATGGTATTTATTACATAAGCGACAAAAAATTTTATCAGCATTATTTTAAGCTTCTCGGAATTCCGACATTTTCATTAAGAAAAAAAATCGATTCTAAACTTAATAGAAAATTTGGTATTAAAATTAAGATCGCACAGTGCTGTAAACATACGCATAGCATCAGAATAAAACTTTAACAATACTGAAAAATTTACTGGTCGATTTTATTTTTTCAATTTTTTGTCGTTTTTTTTTTTTATAAGATCGACCAATGTATTCTTTGTTATTGCTTATAATTTAATTGTGGAAAAGGATTTTAAAATCTGTAAAGGCAATTAGAAAAATAGTGTTTTCAAAAAATTGCATTTACTTTATTTTAGGATATCCTTCAATTTTGTTTTTATTGCATATCGATGTATCATACTACATTGTATATTTTATTCTTGTTTCAAGCCGCTTGACATGGACAACGTTTCTTGAGAATATAAACATGAAGAAGTAGAAATCCGGTCGTGTACATTCATATTTAATCTCTATTTAAGCAATCGCCTAAGATATCAAGTTATTAGTATGGCGCCTAGCAAGCGATATCTCCTGCTAATTTCGCTAAGAAATTCGTGGTTGCGTTGCGTTTGGCGGCAGAGACAGGGGTGGTTTAAGGAACGCGCTACATTACAAGACATTCGTCCGCTCAGCACTAATGATAATTAGAACGTTAAAGCGGCGAACGGCTAAAGAGCAAATGGAAGACAAAGAAACACATGGAGAGAGCTAGTAATTTAAGTGCGGCAGTAAATGAAAAATGCATTTTCGAAATTTTGCGCGCGAAAAATGATCAAATTACCAGACGCGAAAAGAATATTTTTCATTTATTAAACTACATATATAAAAAATAAACAAATTTTACTTTCCTTAATATTAATATCAAATTATAAGTATCATGATAAATAAATAAATATACGTTAATGAGATATGTATGCACATAAATTTTTAAAACATAATATGAGAAACTAAAAGACTAATAATAAGAGATAAGAGAATATACTAATTAAATTAATTTTTATATTACTTATTATTATGTTAGAAATTATAATATTTTGTTTATTGTATTTTAATTTATTTCTGAATCATGTAATAAATAAAATATGTAATAAATTTTTTATAGATTACTAATAGCTTTCAAAATGATTATTTCTTGCGCATCATTCGAATAATATATTATTGATATTTTTTATAAAATGCTATTTTTATGGAATTCATTCATTTCCTTTATGGGATAAAGCGTTTAGTGCGAAGGATCTTAAAGAGCAAGGGAAGTAGCAGAAAGTGTTTTATTGTATCCTAAAACGGTACAGAATTGCTGGTAAGCGATGTTTTTCTTTCAACTTTCCAAAGTGTTTTGCACGCTTTACCCAACAAGCGTATTTATTCGATTATGCGACCGTGTCACATAAGGCATGCGACATACCTTGAGGCATGATTACAAAATCTGATTCGGATCAATTAGACAGAAATCATATATTATTTTTTAGTTGTTACCGTTATTATACTTATCATATGTAAATATAAAATTACAAATTAAAAACTTATGACAATATACGAAATAAAACTGTAATAATATAATTATTAATTTAACGTGTAAATATATTTTAATTAAAAAAAATTAATTAAATTAAACTATTTCTTAAGAAATCATGTTCATTTGTGTTGGATTTAAAATAGCATGGATATAAAATTCCACATTAATTATTTGCATACAGTTACGCTGTTCTTTTATTTCTCTAACTTATAACTAGTCAAAATTAAAAAGTTTAGTTTACAAAATAAAAAATAAAAAAGTAAAATTCTTCAGAATGATATAACAGAACAAGGAACTGCTATTTTTGAGAAACGTTACCGAAACCGGGAAGGAGGCAAAAGCGACTTGTTTGGCCGTGAGGACATTGCGGAGGGTTCAAGCCGCGAGGGTCTGGGGTCTCTAAGTAGATTTCAAGTGGAAGATTTATATAAAGGAACGATACAGCTTCCAGCGTGCTGTCACGTAAATCGGGAGTATATCTAATCCGCCCAGCGTAAATGCCTTGAGACGTTTGTTTCCACGACGTTTTAAATCTGTGGCTAGAAATTATAGGCTAAGAACATCCCTGTATACTTCTCTACATTCTCGTCTCTTCCGATTCCGCTAATAAAAAGTATTTCGACAGTTTCACAAACAGTTGAAAAAGTACATAAGTCTATATACAAAGGTCGTTTTGATAAGTTAGAAAATATAAGTAAAAATATAATATAAAATGCAAGTTTTACGGAGCAAAATCATTTTTATTTTTCGATATAATCTCCCTTAAGCTCGATTTTGATCCAACGCTCAAGCTTTTCATACCTTCTAATAATACGATTTTCTTTTTCCTCAAAATAGCCATTTATAGCATTAATTATTTCAATATCAAGTCAAATCTCTTTCCATTTAGCGGATTATGCTTGAGTTTTTCCAAACGCTTTGAAATAATCACTAGATTTTAATCGTTTTTTATCAAACGCGCATCCATCTTTAGATAGCTGTAACAACAAAACCAACTGAAGAATCTGTTTGAAATTTTATATTCGTAGAGATTTGGAGGACAATAGACGTCAATTATCATATCAATTTAATATTAACGCTATCTCGTATATTTTCTAAGAACGTATATTATCAAACGATCATCGTATATTCAAATTATTTTTATATTTAATTAAAAGACTTATATACACACAGAATATGATAACGTGCGTTATGGATACTATTACAAAATGTAAGTCAATTTAGAGAAATTATAAGTTGGCGAGTCACGCGCGGAGACACGATCGCGTCGCCGGCGCCAAGGGAACAAGAGAAATATTAAACAGACTTGTTTTCTCGTAAATCAGTTAGAAATTCCCCTTGAATAAGGGGACCGTCCGCGGGAGGGCTGGGACTTTGAGAGGTGGCTGGCAACTCCGCCGGCTCTCTAATGACACCCCCTCTGGTCCCTTCGTGGCCGCAATTCATACTCGATCTGGCATCACGCGGCATCCTTGAGTTCTTGATATCTACGCAAAGTTTTCTATCCGACTATAAAATTTCTACATAAAATTGTTATAAAAATCTAAAAATATTGTAATGTTCTCCGATCGAGATTTTTAGTTACGAAGTTTGTATATTGTAATCAACGCTGCTAGATCAATAAAGTCATTAATAATCGATGCTCCGGTATTGTCACGTTGGTTCCTTGATATGGAAATTTATTTAAAAAATCTCGAAAATAATAGTTTTCAAATCTTTTTAGTTATGCTATTTTTTTATATAAAAAAGTTTTATGGGAGAGAGAGAGAGAACATTACATTACTTATCAATTGCATTCTCCGCTTACTTAATCTTGATTAAATCTAATTTTAACTTATAAGTTTTGGATATTTTATTTGATTTAAATATGATGATATATTTATGATTGCAAGATTCATTCTAGAATTTCGCGAAATCTTTTTTAAATGACTGCTTTTCAGATACTTTATTTTTTTAATAAAGAATATGTAAGTTACATTTTAAATATGTACAATAATTAATAATTCGACAGTCGCAGTGGATATTTGCAGTAACAGAAATTGGGACTCTTCTTTTGCGACGTGACTCGATTTGATCGCGATGACGATCAATCTCTTTTAACGGTCTCGTCGAAGTTTTGCTAAGGATTAGGTGCAGAGAGAGTGGATCCACGCGATCGCAAAGGATTCTGGTGGCAACGCGCAAGAAAACCACGACACGTTAATTTGTCATTCTGAAGCGGCGACGCTCTTACGAAGCAATTCGTGAGAATTCGTCGACGGTGCCTCTTGTTTTCTTTGCAATGTTGGAGAAAGATAAACTTTTCGGATTTATAGGGATTAGATCTCTCGCGCATGATCAATCGCGCGATATAGAGCATTGTGAAAGTACAATTTTTAGTATCAGATTCATAAAAGTTATCTATGGCGACAGTCGCGGTTCATTTTCATAGATATATTACTTACATATTTATTATATAAATATTTATATATTTACTATACATATATTATATTTTATAATAGATATATTTTTAACAGAAAGATTATTTTTGAAAAAGTTTGCTGACATTTTTCTACAATATTTAAAATAAATATTCATATAAGTGCAAATTATATTAGAAATGAAAAATGAAAAAAAAGTTTATTCAAGATTTTTATTCAATTCAAGAAAAATTGCTTCTAATTAACAATTTAATAGTATTATATTGATATTCATTTTACATAGTGTATTTCTTATAGATATATATTACAATAGTTTTAATGTTTTATAAAACATAATTAATTTCTTATAATAATTTATCACAATAAGCAAAATTCGGAAAAAAAGAAGTAATGCGAGATTATTCTCTCAAATGTCTTCATATAAGCTTTGATTTATAATCGTAAAGATAAACTATTGAATAAAAAAGAAGTTCGTCGTTCCAACGCGTAGAATTTCCTTAGGTTTCCTAATTATCGAACTCCATTCTGAATCTGTTGTCCAATTATCAAAGTCCAGCTCATTGTGCACTGATGCGGGGTACTAAGGGAAATAAAGGATTGCGGGCATAAAATATCCATGGGAAAAGGGATAGGCATCCCCGTAAGGGGACGCGAGTTCCTCTCGACGCTCGTGCCGACGAACTCGCGGAAACGGGAGTGACATCCGGTTGACGGCCGGAAGAACAGCGTCGAAGAGTCAGGCTGCGGGCGCGGCTGGACAGATGCGCGTCATTTATCCGTGCGTATACGCGCTCGCACGATGTCAGCGCTCGCAGCTCCCATTGTTTCAAGACTTTTATAATTGGGGAGAGGCGGTCAGTCGCATTAATGCGCCCACGGAAGGCCGCGTTGGCCAACTTTTCAATGGCATCGTAATTACACGTTGCCAAGCAGAGGTATTACCTTGTGCTCTTTCGCTTATTCTCTTTCTCTCTCATCCGCGTATTTCCCTTTTTTGTCATCTACCCCTCTTCTATCGTTCCGTTCTTCGCATTTTCTGCTTTCTGTCTCGTTGGTCTCTTCTCGCCTGTCGGTTGCGTTATATTCTCATTTTCTCGTTTCTTTCGTTTATGTTTTTCTACTTTTCGTTCCTAGCATTTAGCTGCCTTGTTGTAGTCCGTCAATTTTTTATTATTGTTGTCTTTCAACAGTCTTATATTACATTAAATTTTCAGTGTGTCTATGAGAATAAATATAAAATACTTCCACTATATATGTCATAGTAGTACATGTAATATAAATAAAAATGCATATATAATAGATAGAAAAAATATACATAGTATGTTCAAGATTCTTATTCAATTCAACAAAACTTGCTCCTAATATGAACAGTTCAGTATTACTATATATTGGCATATAACAATGTGATAATTAACTAAACAACAATTGGAAATTTTCTGAAAATGCAATTGCACGAGCTATATTAGCACCGCGAACGAATTAATCACTGATCTGAGCGACGATTTCATTGAAAGCTTGCGAGGAAAATTTCCTTTCCCGGTGGTCGGGCCACATTAACGGAAACAAACCGTTATGAAAATGTTCCGTAAATAGAAGCATGACCAAACGCGATGTGGTTTTGCGGTCTCCACCTTTTGCCGTACCTGGTTTCGACTTTCAAGAGGGTGGCAGCCGGGCTGGGAAGGATTATAGAGCTTTGCCAGGATATCAATTATAACCAGAAACAGTTATTCTGTGCACCCGAAACCCTTTCTACCCCTTCCTACTTCCCCCTGCCATCCGTTGCACCGTCCCGACCATTCCTAATCCTCTGTAAATTATATTATTTTCACTGTTTGTTTACCAGCCTCCCTATTCTGTACCCGTCCGCGCAGGATTTGCGGCGACTTTCCGGCTTTTGCCGTGTCTCACCCTTTCTCAGCCGGCACCGTATTAAAATCATTTCCCGGAACGCCATTTCCTCCGAAAATTTCACTTTCCGCCTTATATCGATTCAAAGATACTTCGTGATGTGATCTACATTTTATAATATTTATCATAGTGTCTTTAATTATGATATTTTAAATATTTGTTTTGGATTTTGTTATGAATTTTGTGTGCAAAATGAAAAATATAATGTTTACTTTTGTTTATCATGCGAAAATTAAGCTTAAATTTAAGCTTATAAGTTTCTGTTCGTGATAACAAGAACGCAACATTGCTATATGCATATGATTCATTTTTATGTATTGTGAATTTTATAATAAGTAAAAATTATTTGTACTAATTATATTACATTAAAAATGCAAAAATGTAAAATCTTTTCCTCAGATTTTATTATTCTACATAGAGCTTTACTGAATATATTATATAAAAACATATACACAAATATACAATATACAGGGATTATTATTTTTACGAATGCATTAAATAGCGTGAGGCGGAATGTACATGCGAATTATTTTATAGACCACATATCAATTTTTTTATGTCGCCTTTCTGATAAAATGGCTAAATATAAATGCATAGTGTAAATATAATTTCTTAATATATTTTTTTAAACATATAAAAGTATGTGAACATGTATTGTCAAATATTATAATGTCAATCGTTTTATATTCTGATTTTAATTAAAATGAATATAAGCATATATTTTATTAAGAAAATGTTTCATCAAAAAATTGTAATTCAAAAACTTTCTTCTAGTAAAGAAAATTACATTGTATAATGTACATATGTTAAAAATGATAACGTACATATAATAAGATGATAAACTTCAGTGCTTTATAGATATTTTATATTGTCACATGTCACATGCAATATCTATTTTGTGCGACAATTAAGATCTCGAGATTTGCATATTTCTTGATAATATTATATACAGCACTATGTCCAATGTAACGAATCCCGTATTCCCCGAAAGAATCTCACGAGACATATGATTTTTTCCACGCTACACTTTTAACGCCCTTATTTCCCCGACGTCGTGTTTCCGGACACGAGCTGCCCTATTATGCAAATGTACTAGGTGAAACGGCCTGGACCTGGCTATGATCGCTCGGAGACATTTCCCGCGCTCCTATGGGGGTAGTTTGCACCATACGCAAGGTAGTGGAGGAAATGGGCTGCGATACACGCGTGCCTGGTTCGTAGGCGCTCGTAGACGTTCGTATTTACCAATTTTATGAGATCCCATGTTAAGCTAATAACTTGTAATTACTAATTTCTTATGATATTTACTGCTCCCAATTACTTGGATATTCTTGATGTTTAAATACGAATAATTATGCTTTTTGGTTTGCTATTTTTGGTTTGTATGTCTAGAAACGTAATTGTTCCTAGAAGTAAAAATTAGGATTAGTCATCGATTGTTTAAATTTATACGGTCACAGTTTACGTTCAGAAAAGGAGAATACCATCTAAATGTGATACACGACATTAGCTATTATTGCTATTTAAAGTGAACTATTTTAGTTATATCTGATTTATATAATTATGACTATCAACAAAAACTATAACTATAATTAGCCTCTTGATTAGAGTTGGTTTCGCTAACTGAAGTATTTTAGTCATTTTAACCTCATCATTGATGTCTTGAGAAGATAAGAGAATGTTCTGCCTAACTCGTGGCAAAAATCCACGTGCAGGGCACACCGACAACGTGCGTCATAACGGTACGCTTATAGACGTTCGTAGGTGTAATGACGTCGGTGAATGTCCATGCACCTACGGCGGCGGTCAGATACGACGGAAAGAGGGTCTCTAGGAGCGGATAAGAGAGACACAGAAGCGGCGGAGGGAGGGAGGAGGGGGAGAAGGAGAGAGGACGAGTGAGAATTCAGCGGTAGATGGCTTGACGGAGGAGCGGCGGGAGTGTTGTTGGGGTGATAGCGACCGGGGGTGGGTGTTTACTTTTGGTGTTGGGCAAGTAGCGCCCGGCATGCATGGTTCCCTCTGATAGCAAACACTGAGTATCGATCAGTATGACTCTGGTAAACAACTATTGTAGAGTAGTATAGTATAGAATAGGCTGCGACCCCTCGTCCCACCGTCGACTGTCCCACAACGGTGCCTCAACCCCCGCAGGATTCCATCTCTTGCTCTCTCTCTCTCTCTCCTCTCTCTCTCCTCTCTCTCTCTCTCTCCTTTCTCCCCGCTTCTCGGCGTCGCATAACCCCTTCTGTTCTGTATGCCAACCCTGCGTCCACCCGCTCCTATCCGCAACAACGCCGCCGTGTATTCGCGATATGCCTGCTTACGTGTCGAGCAGGGCCGACCCTTGTCGGCAAATTGCTCGGAAAAATACGACCGCATCTTTCAAGAGAATTTTAAATTGTAGGTGATCCTTCTCGGCTAGTTGCACGACATATCATGGAATTTTATATCTTGAAGTATTACAAGCCAAAAACTGTTCTATAGAGAGTTATATATAAAGAGTTCAAGTTTATTATTTAGTAAATTAAAACATAAATATGGAGTAGAACCTCAAATTGCTTTTGACAGCTTAAGTGTTTAATGATAGAATGAGATATAAAAGAGAATTACATTAAATATATTATATCTTTAAATTGTTTAGTTTTATAGAAACTTTTCTTATGTAATTGGATTTTATTATATGAATTTATCTTGATTTATAGAAATGACTTTGTAACAATTGTCAGCTATTATAGAATTGAAGCTTTTAAAATCAATTAATGTCTGAAAGTTGAAAGTATATAATTCATAAACTTTAATACATAATTTTATATAATATTTAGAAAAATTTCATTGTTTTACTTCTATTCTTCTGTTTTATGTAGCTTTAAAATAATTTTTTTAATGACACAAAGTTATTTTTATAGAGATGTAATCTCGCCGGATTATATGAATTACTGTTATTAACTTTTACTTTTTTTATTTTTTTTTCATTATTAATGTAATCTTGATTCTCTTAAAGATTCTGTGGATGCATAAGACTATTATTTATTCCAGGGAAATTATTAATTCAAAGTTATAACAGAGAGACAGAGAAAGAGAGGGACAGCGCGATACACGTATAAATTTAGGCGCAAGTAGTTTCAGACACGTGTAGTCAGACATAGGTTATTGACTTCGATATTGAACGTAGGGATGCTATGTTTATAAGCAGTTACTTACGTCGCTATCCAAAGCTATCTACAACGTAAACTCCTAGAAAATCATGCGGACAACATAGCATACTCGTTAGAATAATTTTATTTAAATTATATAATAGTTTTTCAATTGCACTTTAAACGAGCGTCATAAGTTTCCTACCGCAGTATAGACGCATTCTTTATTATATAATATCGATTGATAGATTTCAATGCGATGTTTAAAAACTTTTTTATAACAAGATAAGTCCGTCCCTGACGTGGATGCTAATCATCTTGGCGAAGGGTGTCTGAAATTGTCGCCCCATGGCGTAACTCCCGAGCTCAGCAACCCCTGCGATTCACCCTAACGGCTCGCTTAACCAAACAACCTTGATAAATTATGCAA
Source organism: Cephalotes varians (assembly GCA_037157785.1). Lineage (NCBI taxonomy): Eukaryota > Metazoa > Arthropoda > Insecta > Hymenoptera > Formicidae > Cephalotes > Cephalotes varians. Next base: position 484,090 of record JANQDE010000080.1, read on the forward strand.
AAATCAACAACACTACGAAATGCATCTCCCATGCTGCGGCTGGGACGACACGAGTCTCCTGTTACGAAATTCCAAATCTTTCCGCTTTTGATTTTTTGAGCTGGACAGAGCGCGATCGTAATTTAATTTCACAGATATATTCAAATTAATGAGCTATATAGATGTTTTATCGCAACAAAAAATAATAAAAACTGCGACTAATAAAGATAATATACTTATATTTGGCGCAATACATTTTAGTTAATTAAGAACAGAACTAATAAACGAAGCGAGTGATTTTCAGAATAATAATTCCGAGTGTAAGCAGTCAGTTATACAAAAGCATATTACAAATAATAATTCCGCAGCTCTCTGTGATTGCACTTTTTCATTGATAAACTCGTCTAAAATTCGGTGTTCATCGAATAAAAATATCCGATTCGTGGGAAAAGTCATGAACGCGCTCGTACTTGCGCACAGAAAATAGAGAATACACGTAAAATTAGTTTACAACCCTTTACAGAATAGCCGCTACATTTCGCGTATTTTATTAAAAAATTCTGACAAAATATGATTTTATTACCGTACACGCGGCAGCTGTGTTTCACGTTAAAGGCTTTCGTGTCATTCGTGTATCGACGCGCGCGCCGTAACGCGACGCAACGCGTCGCGACGCGACGCGACGCGACCCGTCAAATCCGCGAACCAATAAATGAATATAACCCACGCGTGAGAATAAAATCCGTCGCTAAACCGCGCAACAGGTGTTAGAGGTTATTGACAATCTTTTCATCAGGGGATGACGGTGTTTGTGTGATATCTCGTCGAATATCGGCGCCGACAATTTCCCAGCGCACAAAGTCCGGCCCGATTCGCTGTTTATTAAACCAGATGTCATTTTTTTCATATTCAATTCTCTCTCTGCACTCTGTCGGCTCTGCCGGATTCCGCCTGGGCGCAAAATTAGAACAGTTCGCCGTACAGTGTCGCCGGCAAGTGCGTTAACAATTTTAATTTTTGTCGATACGCGTATTGCCGAGATTATTGGGAAATGTAGCGATGGATCTTAATTAATATCATACACGAGGAAAAATAATTTTAATCAAAATATAAAGATAAATTGTTTCACAAAATATGCAGGATATTCTCTTTTGACTATCAATAGAATAAAAAGTTAAAATATTTTTTTCAAGAAGATGCTTCGCTTTGAGATGCGGCAATCGGCAGAAAGGTAAGAATCACTTTTTTGTAGCGGTTGTTAAATTAATAAATTTAGCGAGAGCATTACAAAGCGTGGATACGCGTATTGATGCCGCGCAGTCTGGAAACCGGAACACTGTTTCCAATACGATCCTCCAAGTGCAAGTTGCTCGTGGCGAAAATGGGGTAGTATGTATGTTCAATCACGGGTATACTCCCGGCATCTCTCCCTCTCTCCATCGGAGGGTCTCTTATCAATACCAGCGTCACGCTCTCGGCATTGTGTCACGGTTCGGTACCGCCGCGAGAAACAACGCGAACAACAACAACAAACAACAACAAACTAGACCACTGTGAAGTCTGCCGCGCGCTGTCCGTACCTACCTACCCGCGACCTGCTTTCCGACATTGTCATCAGACCATCTTCAGTTATCGCACCGATTTATAACCATGACAGTTTCTATCTTACTCGCTGTACGTTCTCTCAATGAAAGTTTGCTACCATTTTATGTAATCTTGCGAAGACATTTGGAGCAACTATAGCCTAGAAAAGACATACAGTAAAATGTTTTAATTAAATGTAAACTAGTTTTCAGTAGATTATATACTTCAATTCGGATGGTCGAATATATGTAACATACTTGGCAATAACTATACAGATTTAGATTTTCAAAAACAAATTAGCAAAGCGAGCCTTATTAAAACATATAATTGCTATTAGTTACGCTCTTATAATTCATAATGTGCGCCATAAATAATATAACGACATTTAATGCTTCAGATTCCACGATAACAAGATAAATCATTTGCATTCCGAAATTATGTCAAGTAAACCGCAATAGCTTTAATATTTTGACAATTGCAAATCTTAGATAGAAAGGGCCAAAATGATATTAGGATGTCAATTAATATTTGACTATGATGAGAATAAGGAACGGACGCATCGTAGCTCTTCGACGATATGTCAAGCAGGAGAATAGGAAATTATGCTGAGCATGATGAGTACATCAGAACAGGTCGGCTTTAGTCTGGTCTTAGGAGTAGGTCGAATCGATAACAATAACTACATGGACATCTATACTACCATACGTGATGCCAGAGATTCGTTTATGATTGACTTCGTCAATCTCCTAGAGATTGACGCAGCATATTTTAATATGCAATGCGCGTTGAAGATGCGCAAAATGTACGTGATAGCTTAGCTGATTAAATTCTTGTTTATAAATATAGTATTTATTATTTGAATTGATTATTTATTATGAATTTCGCAACAAAACAAAATATGAAATAGTTTTCTCTTAAAATAAAAAATAATATGATGTTTTAAGACACCGTAATTTTTTATGATAGCGCATCTGTGTTATTTATATTTAATTATTTCGATTTATGTATTTAATAATAATTAAAGTTAAATCTATTTAAAGATTAAGATCAAAATTAGCAATATAATAAATAATTATGAGATTGTAATGCTAAAAATATATAAAAGTATATAATGCTAAAAATATATTATCTATAAAAAAGAAAATAAGAATATTAATAAATTGAAATTAAATATACAAAAAGCAGTAATATAAATATAAAGAAAATAAACATTTAATAAAAAATTTAATTTTGATATTGAATCGAATATTTTCTTTATAAAGAGGAGATTATAGAAACAATTATTCTATTATTAACAATCATCGTCATGAAGGAAGGTTTCCGTCATCGAAAATCAAAAAACAGGTCCAAAGGAAGCTAACGAATTATATCGGAAAATAAATCAAGTGCGATGCAAATTGGAAAACACAACGTGGGTCAGCACGCCGGGCGACGATCGCCGAAGTGCGTCGCGGCGCAACCAACGGGACTGCCTCTCTCCGGAGAGCCGAGAAACACCCACGCAACGCCGGAGCGAAAAAGAGAGAACCGTCTGGACGAAGACGGAGGATCACCCCGCGAGAGTGCCGCGAAAACGCGCGCGACGAGGACACTTGGTGCTGGAGCGACGAAGAGGAGGATGCCATCAAACGGAGGGAGACATCGCCACGGCCGCTGCGCGATGTCGACGGGAGCGAGATACCGCGATGGTCCTCGCAATGCGCCGACTCAGTAGCCGCGTGCTCGCCACGGCCGGAGGGTTTCGCGGCTAAGCGGTGCCGAGCGTCGCACAGTCGCGACGGCAGCCACCGGCGCGCGGTTATACCCCCTTTTCTTCAAACCTGCATACGCAACCCCGCACCGCTACGTTCGGCGCACGTTTTGCCTGTCTCCACGACGGCGAGGGAACGTTGCCCCAGGTTGCGAGAGAGAGAGAGAGAGAGAGAGGGCGTCCTTCGCGGCCGCCCGCCGCCACCCCCTCCGGCATTCGTCCCCGGAAAGAGAGAGAGAACGAGAGAGAGAAAGAGACAGGGAGAAAGAGAGAGAAAGAAAGAGGGAGGGAAAGAGAGGGAGAAAGAGAGCGGCGTCGCCATCGGCGTCTTCGGGAATCGGTTGCCTCCTTTCATCGGGGCAACGGTGACGTCCGATCTGGCATCGTTCTTTTAACGTCGCGGCGGTGCACGTGGCGCGCGCGACACGCGGTGCTTCGAGAGAAAGACAGATAGATAGGTAGACAGTTAGGTGAATAGGTAGAAAACGCGAGCTAAAGTTGAGAAGGGTGAGAGGAAAACAAAGAGGGTGAGGGGAGAAAGAAAGAGAGAGAGAGAGAGAGAAACACAGAGAGGTACAAAGGGAGGAGAGAGGCGAAAAAGGGGTAAAGGTGACAAGGAGACGGAGACCGAAAGGGGGCGGGCGGAAAGAGAGAGGGTAGAAACGAAAAGAAACACGGAGAGCACGAGGAGTTACGTCCCGACGGATAGAGGAAATCGCCAAAGAGAGCCGAAAGGAGCCTCGTATCTTCTTTCTGTTTTTTTCCGTCAATCCCATCACGTAAAGAAGGACGGAGGAACCGACGGCCACGAGTGAATCGGCGAGGAAGAAGCGGGACATGCTGGAACCACGCTGGAGACCCGTCCAGGTAGCCTTATTCATCCCTCAACGCTTCTCCAGTGCACTACCTATGTCATCCGATGTTTGATTGAACTGCCTGCCTGCGCGAACGCTCGTTCACATAATGCACCTACGTCACATAAATATCCTCTGTTGTATTTTACCTCTCTCTCTCTCTCTCTTTCTCTCTCTCTTTCGTGTTTCATCCACTTTGCTTTTTCTCTCTTTTATTCGCCACTCAATCGTTTGCCTGCTTTGCTAGTTGTGTCATTTTTTTTTGTCACCAAGTTCGTACATTTCTGACGCTCTTTGCATCGCGCTGCAGACACTGGTGACAGCCACGTGCCACCGGCGCTCCCCTTCGCACGCCGCTGCTGGAATTCAGAGTACTCCTTTTAAACACTTCATCCGTTTAACACACGTTTTCGCGGTTCAGCTATCGACTCTTTGGTGCTTTCTGAAATTTTGATCGCGTGGAATCCTTATTTAGTTATTTTTGCGTCCTGATTAATTTATTAATTTAGCTGAAATATAGATTTATTCATCGGGATAGAAATTTGATTTTTTATTAGATGTTTTTTTGAGTGTAGCTTCAAACTTGCATAGTTTTTGTCTTTTTTTTTATCACTATTGTATGTAGGTTCAGAATCACGATATCTTTTTAATATACAAATTAATAATGCGTATTATATATACATATAACATTTGATGTTTTTTTCTCTTTCCACTCTCTTTCTCTCTCTATCTTGCTACACAATTTTATCGTTGACGCAAGTCATGATTTCTGGTCATAATAATGAATATGAATCGTTTAGAGTGGCTACCGTTATTTGATAGACAGCTGTATTTTTATTTTCTCGTATTTTAGGATTTACGTTATCGCTGTGTAGTTTGTAGTTCGAAGTTATCCCTTAGCTTAGAACATCCAACGCATGGTACGATTTCATCACTATTAATCTTATAAATTACGTTGTAAATATAGATATCGGGATTAAATAGAAACATAAGAGTGCGGATAGTGCGCGAGATGGACGAATATTTCGCGTGATTTACTTTAATCGAATTTAGGTCGTGGCAAAAATAGAAAGGATGCAAATGGAGATTATGGCTTGGTACAAATTTCGAACTGATCGATCACTATCAAGAAACGCGCGTTCAGTGACAGTCCTGTCGTTTCTTATTTAATCACTGTCATCTGATTTCGACTGACGATTCGAAATTGCATCTAAATATTATTTACTAATAGTTTCTTTAGTCCTTTCGTAATTAGTGTGGTAAGCAATATGTTGTTGCCAAACTTGTGGATGTGGAAATAGAAACGTTATCGCGTTATCGCCAGTAAGAATTGCCAAGACGAAATGATTTAGCGCATCTCTCTCGTAATGTTAAACAAATTAAATACGACGTTCCCGTTAATGCAGACAAATGTTCCTTACCCCGATTTCCTGATTGATCCTGCACTCCATCGGTCGGGATGATATTCGTGGAAATGACACTTTAACGATCGTGACAAGACAAATAGGCGCGCCGGACAACCAGAATGGTTGGTCAAATAAATCTCACTATACCGACCTAAGATTAACTACATTCGGGTTACTAAATACGTACCTGCCTCAGTACAGAAATCTTTGCGGTGTGTAAAACGCATTTTTCCGAAAATAATCTTGGCAGAGGTGCGCCGCTTTTGAAGCTGCCTGGAGTCTCAAAGTAATCTAATATCGTACGAATCATCGTGCCATTGGTTGAGGAAGTCCAACGACTTGTTTCGAAACGCTTCTGACAACCTGACAAAAATTCCTATTTCGTGTTTCATCGTCTGTCACGCAACGCCTGCATAGCGTTCACTGGGGCTACCACGCGAGTAACTTCAAACAAAGTGATCAAATGGAGAGATCAGTGATCATTATTCACGTTTGTAAATTATGCTCGAGCTTTGAAATGTTGACTACATCGAAGTAACGATCACCGTTTGTAGCCCCGTTAAATCCGTTTTCGAGTTATGGCAGCAAATTTATTAATATTATACGTACAAAATTAGCAACAATATATTTAAATGTCTATCTAAATACATTAAATACATTAAAATCAATGTTTCAGAATTATAAATAGCGTCGAATTTTTGCTGCTGATATTTTTAACAAGAAATACATTGTTTCCAGTTTAAAAAAAATTAATAACTTTAAAACTCGACTTTAGAAATTGTTCTCAAAAATACAAATGTCTTGAGTTTATATAATAAGATCAATATTATTACTTTACATGCTCAAATCATGCAAGACGATTTTATATTTTTTATATTACTATATTATTTTTTAAATACAAATTTTTGAAGTATAATACATTGAAGCAATTAAGATAATTTGCTTTGATAGAAAAAATCTTATGTAGAAATAATTTTCTTGTTTTAATGTTTTCTCGGTACAGTGTTGTGATTCTATTGCATATCGATGCAGCTTTTGTAAAAAAACGTGAAACATTTGCAAAATGAACCTGAATTACAATGATAGCGGTCCTTTTAACAGTAAAATCCTTTCATTCCTTCGGACGAAACATCAGAGATGGCATCGTCGCGCAATCGAAAGGATGAGACGGAGGGTGACGGCAGTTACGCTTCAATCGGGGAACGCTTCGTGTTACCTGGGAATAGGGGTGATTTTTTTAGAAGTGTATAGCCGATAGAGATAGTCGGGTACTCCCGGTCGTGGCTTTGTGTGGGTGGCTCGTCTACGAGACTGTAGAAGTCCCGGGTGGTGTAGTAGGTGGAACACCAGAGACGGAGGCGGTCCTACCCTGCTTGGGGGCGTTAAAGAAGTAGGTGGGGTTGGCCACCCCCGCGCGTCAACCCTTACACCCCGCGTCTCCGAAAGCTCGATATGCCCCCCCGGATCTCTTCGATCCCACATTCGCCAATCAGCCGAACTATCCCGTTCTTTGTCACCTTCTACCGACGAGGGTTGCCCGACGCAGCCATCTGGTTGTCTGACTTTCCTTCGGGTGACCGTCGATTTCTTCAAAATTCAAAGATCAGCCTGGCGAGTGCAGGAGACGGAGTGGAGACAGGCGGCAGTTCGGTCGAGGCGAGCGTCCGACGGACGAACCACGAAGACGACCGCTACATGTTCTCCGTTCGTGCGCAGCCGGTTGATCGATTCTGTGTCGTTGGGTAGTGTTTTGTGCGCGATATCGGCGTCTTGGAGAATCGAGCGTGGCTCTTCCCGGCTGATGACTCCCGGCCTGGGGTGTCACGCCTTCTTCATGGTCGCGTCGGGACGATCAGGTCGACCACGGGGAAGAGAGTGGTATACGCGTCAATCGTGATATATATTTCGCATCATCCCCGCCACCTTGGCTTCGCCCATTTTCTCACCTCCTCCGCCACCGGTTCAGACGTACGTGCCGAGTACGCGCGCGGTTGTACACATCCACGATGCATATACACGGACACGGAGTGCAACGAGAGCCAGCACAGCTGCGGCGGCATAGCCCCCCCGTTTTCGCGCTTGCTTGGCACGGCACAGCATCCCTCTTCGGCCACTTCCGGCCAGGCCAGGCTCCGCCCACTTTTATATTAATCACGTCTTGGTTCGCTCCTGGCTTCTGTTCTCCATCTTTCTTCCCCAGTGAGCGATTTCCTACTGCGGACGCCTGGGAACCACACCTTTGCCCGTTGGCTTATTCATGTCCCGGGCCTTGCGACGCGGGCCTCGACGTCTCTCTTTTTCTCTCTCTCTCTCTCTCTCTATTTTCCCCTCTTCGTCTCACCGTCGATCTCGCGGAAATACGGCGACGATGCGCTTTAGACGTGACGGTGCAAGGCTGATGGAGATATTCACGTAGCTGTTCGCAGACAAGCTTGCACTGGCTTCTCCGACGCATCACAAAGACATATAGTTCAATTAATTTATATATGGCGAACAATGTTCCGCAGAAAATGATGTGAATGAATTAATTTTCCGCCTAGAACTCACACAACTTGATGCTCTTTTTAAATTCATCGTGATATTTGTTTCCACATTCGATATAATATAGATATTAGCTATTGTCACGTAATATATTCGATCATCGTTATATCATTGTTCTTTCAATACTTCCATGACGCATTAATTGCAAGTAGTTCGTTAATATCGTTTTAAAAGAAATACTTGCATTTTAACGCGCCTTGTTGAAGATTGCTATTCCGTGTGGTGAGTCTCGGTAAAAAATGAATCGCGGCGAGGCGCAGGTGAACGCAGGTTCGTGTGTGTTCGGTGCCGGAATAATGAATAATAACCTGTTATTATTACCAGGTCGAGCAATAAACACGCAGCTCGCAAACGCGCGTCCCCCTCACGTCGCAATAAGGCTCGTCACGCATAGACACGACATTTGTTTCCCGCGCGTGGAGTGTGCAAGCTATTACGAATGCCACCTTCCTACAACAGATATTGGTTCCATTGTTGTACGTTGTGTATCGTGACTGCTTCTCCGCCGCTTCCGCCAGTCGCGACCACTTCGCCACCACTTTGGCCACATTGATATTCCACCTCGTGTCCCTTCGCTTTTAATTTCTCTTTTGACAGAATCCCACACCCTCCTCGCCAAGCAGCGGCGCTGATAACGGCGCATTGTATTGTCGAGTTCGCGACGATTCTATACATCGAATACGCAAATTCGTTTCCTGTTTTATTTTCGATGTTCCCTTTTCTATAGTTGTTACATGATACGTGCGTTGTCTTACTCGACGATAATTATTTTCGTGCATCAGAATCGATTTGAAGGGCCTAACACTTTCTACAATAGATTAGAATAATTTTACAACTTAATTTTTAACTAAAAAAACGAAGGCGGGAAAGAGATCTATACCTGTTAGTAGGTACAATGTTAGCATGAGATATCCATCGTTACACATTCTATGTCGTGACCACTGTTTCCCGACCTACCACACCTTACTGCTCCCTTTTTAACGCCGCGCAGCAGGTCCGTTGTTTTCACTCCGAAGATCTTAATCATAGCGTGCTACCCCGACTATAATACGCATTACATTGGTAAGCCAGACCGAAGAATCATTCTAAAGACAAAATTGCAATGTTCATGAAGGTTTTATCGTGTTTATCCCGCTTGATTATCCCGCGAGTTTACTTTGTTAGAGCTTCTGATGGAGATTGAGTGAAATGTTATCGAACAAAATTATTGTAATATAATATTGCATAATCACAAAAATGCCATTCTTTTGTCACTCACATTCTTGGTGGGGAAATATATAAAATATTCGGCAAAACTTTTACATTTTATTCATTTTTTTTACTCTAACATTCGAAAAAATGGATATATAATGACTTTTACCTCTAGAATACAGCGATATGGTCGAGGGTAGCGGCGCGCGAGGCGAAAATATGTTGTGGCTGTCGCGAAATTGGCATCGACGATGCGAATCGGCCGAATTCCTACAACCCGGTTCATTTTGTCGCGATAATATGCATTCCATGTCATTCCGGCGTCGCGTGTACGGCAATGCATCATCGCCCCTGCGACGGGTATTTGTCAATAGAAACAGACATCGACGCCGCAATCGCGGCAAGTATACGTCAATATACATAACGGCCGGCTGTTGACTTGTTACGTTGTCGCGTACCGTCGATGATTCGATGATTTGCAGATCCGTGACTGTCCCGTGTCAAATATACCCCGCGGCCGTTCTCGCGGGCGCGTTAACACGGAAAACGCCGGACCGTTCATTTGCGATTGGCGCACTAACGCGCGTCGTTACATTAGATTATCAATCCGCCGCGATTGTGATGCGCCACCGGTTTGTACTTCGACTCGTCATGCCGCGATAATGGCCCCTCTCTCTTCGTCGCAGCGACAATTTCGCGAATGTCCGCCTACCCAGCGCGACACGGTCTCGCGAGTGACCGAATTTTAGCAACGTGTTATGAATCAGGTCGCCCTATGAATCCTGCTCGAATATCGACAGATTTGATTAGTAATTTAAATTATCAGTAATATCAATGCTGGTTAGTAGATAGTAGCTGAACTTAATCACAATCATTCACAATTCAAAGAAAGTACAACGCGATATACATCAAAAAAGCAAATATACGTAGTTACTTGTCACATTTAAATTCTACTATAAACGATATCATAGTGACGTGTTCAGTGCACTTATTTCACCGTATCACCCTATCATCAACAAGTTCGCGTCGTGTGCAAACCGTTGCCGAGCTAGTTGCCCATTCGAAATATCGCGTCTAATGCAGCGTTAAAAACATAATAACAATGAAATGGCGGGCCGTTATGTTGTCAGGCATCGGCGATGATTCGTCGATCCATGACGGAGCCGTGTCAAATGTGCCCTCTAGCTGTTCCCGTGTGCGCGCTCAACACGGCCGGCTCATTTGCGATCGGCGCACTAACTCGCTCGTCGTTACATTAAATTATCATCCCGTGATTCTGATGCACCGGCAGTTTGTACGGCGACTCGTTATAACACGATAATGGTTCTGCGCTCGTCTCTTCGCCGCGATTAGCGTTAAACAGACACCCGTCCACGCAAACCCGTGCACCGCTACGCGTTTGACGATGGTGACGTCAATAACTGATGTATCTGCCGTTGGTGAATCTTCATTGTGACAGGTTACAGACTGTTATGGCCGCTCGACAACGACACTAATAGCCGAATCGAGATTCCGCTTCGATTTCGAGCAGGCCGATATTCCCGTATGCTTTGGGATTATCAGTCTTGCGACATTTGTTATTAATGTTTAAAGTAATCCACATTCTCGTGTGGAAGTATTATTTGGAACACATCTATTTTCTCAATTACGCAAACATTTTTGATTACATCATTTTGTTCATTTTGTACAATATGCTTGCAGCGTAAAACTGAATCAATTGTTGAAATGATCGATCAATAGAAGAAACAACCGTGTCAGAGTGGACGGTCATTTGAAACAAAAGATGCGGGATATATCGCCGGTGGTTCGTATTTCGTTCGGGCATCGCCTGTTCTCTCTTTGTGTACAAACTACGTAATAATTGATATACGATGGGACCGCGAACGCGGACACACATGGGAGGTTTTAATATGCCGCCCGCTTCCAATGTCCAGCGCTCACCGGGATCTCTATTATAGCACGGGCGAGTTGCAAACGAGATGCATCAGGAAGCGCGACCAATGCAGAACCGAGTGGATACTGATCGGCTTTTTTTTTAAGTCCAACCCCGGGCTGCTGCCCGCTCGGATCGCCCCGCCGACAAAGTCGGCAACCCTTTTCCCGGCGTCCCGGAGGGAACGTGAAACGCGCTTTGTACGTCGCGATTTTGCGTTTTCGTTCGTCCGAGCACAATGACGAGGGCGGTCGTCCTTTTCTACTGAAAGGAAACCCGTAATCTCGTGTAACGGTATACTATCGGAAGACGCGGCCGAACGCATTCGCCAGGAGCGCTATTAAATGACTTGCGAGCGATTTTTTGCGCGCCGCATCGTCGACGACAAAAATACGGAACGCTGGTTGACTCTTTGCTAAGCGAAAAGAGAATCGGACACCGAAAGACGCTTCTCTCTGGTCCATTTCGGATTGAAAATACGGAAACTTCATTAGCAACGTTTCAACGTTACTTTCTACGTTAACTCGGCGTATTTAATACTGGGAAAAGATAATAGTATTTATATTAATCTATAATAACGACAGATACAACTAAAATTCTATTAATTTTATTAATAATGCCAACATTCCAATGGAAAATTTATCTTTAATATAATTTTGTATTACAATTATTAGCGCGGATTGGCATTCATATACCGTAAGTTATGCATGCGCATGTCTAATGTCAGTAAATTAAAATTAACAACACGATACTATTCCGATATTTATGAGTCATCGATAATCGTATCGCAGACGAACTAACTTTACGGATCGTGAAAATTTTATATTGCATGCAAAAATGAGCTGCAAAATGCTATTCTTTTTAAAAACGAATATGAACGGACGAAAGGAGGGCGAGAGTTTTGACCCGTATGTAAATGACCTGTATCTGAAATCGCTGCCCCGTTGTGTACCAATTACTACGGAGATACGTAAAGGGGATGGTCGATGTGCCAGCGAAACATAAACTGCGATAACCGTCCGTATCTGCCTTATGGTCGGATTGGTCTGACGTGAGTAGGTCAGTTTTCACTGCCGAATACCAACTGCAATCGAGCTGAATCGTTGCTAATAAGCGCATGGATCTTGTGAAGTGTTCTCTAGTTTCTGACCGAGATAATGATTTCAAGTCTAGTCTCCAGAAGTTATTCGTCATAATGAGTAATATAAACCAACATTTTTAAAAATGTAAAGAAGTATAGAATTTATTATAATGGAAAAATTGAAGATATTATCTTATGAGATATTTAACACATTTTGAAGAAATGAAGAATGTACGTACCATAACGTTACTAATGATATTTTTCTTGCGGATGAGAATAATCGAAGAGCTTATTGTACAATTTGTCTTTCTCTAATTCACTTTATTAATATAGAAGATTAATGTAATTTAATTTTTTATGACTTTTTAAATTAACTTTTTCAAGTTAATACATTATATTTAAATAAAGTATGATTTATAAGACGAAACGATTACATTTCACACATCATACTCTCAAACATACAAGGCTTTTTTTATGATGTTTTAAAGAAGTAAAGACTTAATTTTATCCGATGAGAATATCCAAATTATGGGCGAAACGATTTTATTCAATAAGAATATCTAAATTATGGATGAACAATGAGCGTCGTGGTTACACGTTTTTTTAATCTTTCGTTTTTAGAGATATTTTTATCTCTCTTTTTAAGGATTTATTTGTGAAAATTTCTGCGTCACCTTCCGAAATCGTAGTTTGATACCTGCATTGTCATGACAATGATGCACCCTGTTACAGCATCGCTCGCCGCACCACCGCGTGCTTTTCTCAGGCTCCATTGGAATAGGAAAATCGGTCGTGTTGATACCGCTATTGAAACAGCCGATCATTACGCACTCGTTCCGCATTGGTCGTGCTTCCCGATGCACCTCGTTGCAACGTCACCGGCATAATGGAGAGACGCTGCAGGCCGCCGCGTGCCCTGGTACCGACGGCATATCAAAATGCAGTTCGGCCGTGTTTGAATTCGCGGTTCCATCATGAATCAATTACCGCGCGGATTCGCACACAACGGCGAAAGCTCGCACGTGAAGGATGAGGAAACATAAAGGGAGGCACTCGCATGCGTGGAGGTGAAGGGAAAGAGCTGCGTATGTGCGCCGGTGCACGTGTGTCGCTGTTGCACACGCGAGATCGCGTCACCCTCCTCACCTCGCGTCCCTCCGTGCCCGGTTTCATCGTTTCTGCACGAATGCACCGCTATCGTCGTACACCGATCGTTTCTCTTTTTTCCCGCCCTCCTTTCGCACTCTCCTGCCTTTCCCTATGCGTGCTTTCTTTCTTTTTTTTTTTATTTTTCTACGATAATCATCCCATCCAACTTTGCCCATTCGAAACGATGGCGCAAGTTCGTCGAAGTCACGCCTAGAGTAACGCGAAGGATTCCGAATAAAGCTGGGCTCTTTATTTGCTACGAAGCTTTTTCGTAAAAAACCGTGGCAGTTTCGAATGTATTCATTTGTTAATCGATACATGCGTAATTACAGCGAATGAAGTAGTGATAGTCTTATCATTATTACTTATAAACATTTCTTACGGGCAAATGACTGGCATCAATCAGATTTTTTTAATCCAAAAAAAAGATTCTTGGATTCTTAAAAATATTTCGTTTTGAATGTTCCACCTAATTCGGAACTTTTACACCGGAATCTATTAATTAATCTAATTTACGTTATAAGAGTTGTGTATGAAAAAAAATTACTATTTTCTAAAAATTATTTTTATTTTTGTTAAGATGTAATACTTTAAGAGTGTTAATTGAAAATCGGTGTGAAAAATAACTGTTAAAATACGATGTGATTAATATGTGACATGTTACTAAAGCGAAAGCAATATCGTATCCTATTTGTGTTGTGCTTAGCCACATATGACATTAACATATTGAACGTGGTATTATTAAACTAGACGTTGCTTAAATGGAGAATACACGTCATCATTATTGTTATGCCACAAAACGCAGAACAACATAAGATGTATATAGATGTGTCTTTTCGCTTTTGTTTTAACAATAAAATTTATTATTGTAATGAATAGAGCATTGATTATAGGAAAAATAAGTAACATGTAAAATAAAATATGTGTTTAACAATATATAAACATGTCATTTTTCTCAGAAACTTCTCTCTCTTTCTTTCTCTCTCTCTCAAATCTTTCATAAGTATAAAGTTTTAGAAAATTGAAAAACTTAAGTTTTTCAAGTTAATTTTTATAAAAAAGATATTTTTTTAAGTATAATGCTCTCTCTCTCTCTCTTTTTGTAGTGTATTTTTTTTTCTCTTTTGTGTACTGTATTTTAAAAATTAAGTAAAAAATTGCATAAATATAGAGCTAAACAGTTACTAAGTTTCAGTACAATCATCAATTTGCTTTATATCCATCCATCATTTATTGCTTATTTATAAAGACTGTATTCACACGTCGTTTACTTGTTTTTTAGCGAAATGAATTCTCGGAAAGAAAAAATTCTATTTTTATTTCCGTTCATCTTTTTTTGAATACACAGATTGTCATCAGTACCTGGTTATGCAACACGCCAGTCGTCGCCTAAATTTAATTTAAACGAGTTGAGAAGCTAACGAAGAGTTGTTTTCGCGGAAGTTTATTTATAACGGTAGACTCGGCTCTAAGTCAACCATACAATTTTTGAGTGATTTACTCTTTGGGACTTTGCACGAGTCGATTTTTTAATTGAAAATTCAGTCGCACATTGCATATAAATAAATTTTTTTATTCTATACCGAAACGTTAAAATTCTATCAACGTTCTGTTATTTATCTAATCTTCTATCAATACTCGTTACATATCGTTTCATTCAAATAATTATTTTTTTATTTTTTATAAGAAAGAAAGAGGAAGACTTGTTACAATACACATATATTTTTAATATGTATAGTGCATTCTTGTTATTTCGTTATTTATTTGTATCTTTTGATCTTTTGATATTAACATACTTTATATCTTATCTTAAATCTTAATATATATATTATATATATTATATATATTATTATATTATATAATATATATATTACATATCTATATATATTATATATATTATCTACACTTTTAACATTTAAATCATATTTAATTCTTTCTTTTTTACACACACACACACACACACACACACACACACACACACACACACACACACAGATGATTTTTGCTGATATAAATTCTAACAATAATAATATTGTCAATAACGTAGATTTACGATATAGAATAAATTCAACGAACGTATAAACTAAAAAAAGTATTATATATTTATTGCGCGACGTGATTATCGTATGTTACTTTTTATCGGTAGATAAAAAAAGCGTTTGTACTAGAAGAACTTAATCGTGTTAGCAATCCAAATGGATGACAACATCAGCTTGGTGCAGCTTGGTATAAGGCGATAAGAGAATGTTCAATAAACGAGTAAATAAATAACAAAGTTGCAAGATATTCTTACCATTTAGCATTCTTATCTGTTTCCAGCTACTTTCGCAGAAGTACGCATTGCATATGAAACCGATATTCTTGTTCTTGTGCAACTATATTAATTCGTTTCATCATAATTACATCAAGAACAACAATTTTTGCATTTTAATCGCAATAGATATTGATCATTGCTCTATGGACTTAAGATAACTCGCTGATCGGAAATTACTTATCGAGAAGATTATTTATATATATATTTACAATTTCAATTTATTTATTTACATTTTAAATTTAACGTCCTACTCAACGTTAGATTATCGACTATATACGCAGATATCGACTACATACGCAGATATTATTTCTATTAATATCATACGGATATTATTTGTAGTAGTTTGGGTAGTAGGCTTTAATTAGAACAATTTTAAATTGCAAAGTCGTTTACCACATCTTTTCCAGAATAATTAAAAAAAAATTGACTCCTTTTACGAGGAAAACATATAACTGTAAAGTAGAAACGGTTTGAATATGAATCAAATGCTTCTATCAGGATTACTTGTGTTTATATTTCGTCACACAGCCAAGAGGTCTGTTCTTTTCGACTGAACTTCTTGCACGGCTCATCAATCCTTTCTTTCTCTTCACATTGGAGAAAAAAAGGCTTATATAGACCTCGACAAAATTTTACGTCAGTGATCCGGCAAGATGGCCACGGTTATATTTATTCGCGTGCATTTCTGCAAGTGCCATAAAACCGTTGCATCCAATCGCAGAATAGAAACATATTCGCAATACCCACGCGACTCACTTTAAATTCCTCGAGGCTCGAGCGGTCTTATCAGTTTGTCGACACCGTCTACCAGTCGCGGTAGAAAGAGATCTCAGAAGTCCGTGGAGAACACAGCGTTTGTGATACACGTTCGAGTCTGCTCTGTTCCCACGTCAAGTCTCCCTCTGATGAAACTACGCGTAAATTTTTGACGGTCTTCTGGAAAGTGCATCTCATTTGCATCTTGCAACTTGCATTATCGCTTATTTTATGTCTCGATACATTACCGTCGACGACATAATCGTTGTCTCAGACGCGCATTGACCTTAATTAAATACTTGGAAAATACTATTTACGGTTTCACGAAGATACTATACGTGTAATTCTGAATTGATATTTGTGAACATCTGCTTTCCTCGCGATATTTCATTAGATAAAATTTGCTTCGTATTTATTATAAACGCGAAAAATTTCGCCGAAGGTGAGCAAGAACCGTGCAAGCGACGTTTTATGGATCGCCAATGTTCTACATCCTTGTGCTCGTATCTGTAATCGATCAAGGTTCAAAAATGTGTTTTTTCATCGGTTGGCGCGAAGGCGGCATAAAAATTCCTAATTTGTGAAGCGGACAGTCTGTTAAGGTTTGTTCATAAACTCTTTTCCTAAATTTCCATTTCACTTTAATGAAAATGCAATTCATTACTCATCATTTAATTTAGATTACGAGATAAAAGTTTTATTTATACATACAATGGTTATAAGAAATATTTAGTCTGGGTTGCTATCACACATTTCTTGACGACAAATTTATCTACAGCAAACACAAGGTGTTATATTAACACATTTATTTAGAGATATTTAGATGACATCCAAAGAAATGATGTATCCTCAATTGAAAAATTTACAAATGAATTAACATAAACGATGAATAATCAAGATAATACAATTTCAATAAACAATTTCCTTCCATTTTCGGTTAAAGCGGATCTTAATAATATTGTGCAAATTTTTTTACAATTTTTAACTTATGCAAACTGCGCGTCAATTATTTCAGTTTGTCAGTCTTAAAACACAGCTCTAAATTTTTTATTAATTAATATTATTAAAATTTTATTTTTGTAATTTATCACTTAATGATTTGATAATAAATTTGATAATGAATCTGTAATGAAACTTTTATCGAAAGATAAAAGATTTACAAAAAAATTTATAAGAATGTTGGAATATATTAAAAATTGATGAACAATTGATGCCAAATCACGATTGTTACTTCGTAATATAATTGAAAGTAGCACCCGATAAAAAATAATTCGTCACTTGCAGAAAAAGAAGTCATCACTTGTATTACGCTCTTATCTGCGCTCGTTATTGTTTGCGCAATATTGTTTTGTCCAAGATAAGTATTCCCCATATACCTATTGTGCTGCCGAGCATATATTTGCTTGACTCATTTCTGTTTGATTCAGAAATTCATTCTGAGGTTACCAGTGAGCTACATCGATTTATTGCTTCCAGTTAAAATATTCTATATTTTACGAGTATAAAAAAAGCGTTTTTGTCTTGTATTTTTTAAGATATTAAGCCCAACCTTATATTTTAAAAAATGTAGGTGTGAATGCATTTAACACTATTCGGTGTTTATATAATTCTCACTGATTTGGTATTAATATAAACATATATATATATATATATATATATATATATATATATATATATATATAGAGCGAAGTGCTGGTGCTGAGAAACAAGCGAGCGCGCGAAACGAAACAAAGACAATTCTAACGATGTTAAAAATTTATAATACTAATACTTTTAGAATGTATCTACAGTATCTGAGAGTGTATCTTCTAAACCGTCAGTTTCTTAGGTGTAACGTTAAAAAAATTTTGCGAAGGTTAACGTACTGTTCGCGTCTTTGTGAAAAAGCGTACAAGTGTACACGGAAACGTCACTCCAGCCGCTCGTGGGGAAGGAGGGGAGAACGAGCGCGATCTGATCGCGCGCTCCGCTCCGTGGAAACGAGGCGAACGCATCGTGGAGGAGTGCAGCGGTCGCGGGGGAGCGAGCGGGAGGGGAAAGATGACATAATCCCACTCTCGCAATTTGCGAAACAGATTTACGCGTGGGACGGGCCCGGCGCGGGCATTTATGATAATGTGTAGCGCGGTTTACTGGACTCGATGCTCTCCATGCGTGCGAGTGCGTACAGCGTCGTTCAGAATCAGCCGATCGGCGATACTCTGCGTACATTGATGCGAGACGCGAAATGCGATACGATCAATTTGGTATTAATCGTGTATTTCGATGACTTATCGATCGTGATTTCTTTAATATCCATAGAGATTTAAAGATGCAAATGAATTTTGCGTTTGCAAAAGTATATAAAAATAGATAAATAAATAGATAAATAGACAAATAAATAGATAAAAAATTATTAAGATAAAACATGTATTTTCCATCACTTGATTTGATATCAAAAGGATCTGGAGAAGAGAGAAAAACGTTACCAAATAAAATAGTAGAGAACACATCAAGTTTTATCAAATTCTTAGAAAAAAATAGTAGAGATGATCGATTTTTAAGAAGTGAAGTTTAAATTTCTAAAGAAATATGATAATCATATTAATTATATTGTTGGTTATATTGCGCATAATTGTAATTTCGATTTATTGCATGCATCGAGTACATTACAGCGACAATCATCGCTCATCGATCAATAATGGGCCATCATGATCACTGCGATCAAGACGGTCCACCGAATTAATCTAGCCATCTCCTCCGATCACGTCTGATCTGCCCGATTCCTGGACAATGCTATATAACACGTGCACAGATAAATCCGCGAATACACACGCGGGGAACACATATAAGCATGATGTAGTTGCTTCGCTGGTGAATCCTACTTAACGCCGTCCCTGATGCCTGAGCTGACGCACACGTACGATGTATGTACGACTCGCGGGGCAGGGGTACCGGGATAATCGCACAAGACGATTGGTAGCTTCCTGTCGGTCACGTGACCGGCCTGCATCGCGGAACGACGGCGAACGCATGGGGCTGCGGAGGATGACATTCGTTGCACTCACCCGGTGTCATTAACTATGTCCGTGTGATACACACGACGGATTAACGTATGCAAGCGCGCATTTACTAATTACAATCGATCAGAGGATCTATCGGGGAACGTTTAAGCTAACTTCACGACGTTCCGATAATCGCCGTCGCTAATTAGCGAGACACTTCGGTTCAATAATTTGACGTTAAAATCAGCTGGTTTGGCGGTATTCCGAGACTGTTAAAAGCATCACGCTCAGTTTGAGAGAAACTCTCCTTTTCTCGCCAACGAATCGCCGCCGAGAGGATTCCCCGATATGGAAAATGTAGCTCTGGCAGTCTAATCGAAAACACGCGTTAAATCGTCGTTCGGGCGAAATGTTTCTCGCGGCACCCTTAAATTTCGAATTGAAACGAAATATGAGCAGAATAGAAACACTGCTGTAACTAGGTGAGCATGCACTCGGAACACTCGGCACACTCAGCACGTAAGAGCACTCCCTCCTTTTTCTCCTGTCTTTCCTCTCATGAACCATCCCTCTTCACACACATGCACTCTTCACTTTACACGTGACACTTTTCAAATTACAAATAGAGTTTATTACTATTGAAAAATAATTTTAATTAACGAATTAAATAATGTAATTTTATGAAATTAAAGAAATTAATTTTATAAAATTAGAAAATTAGATTCTTTGTCTTGTGATTTCAATTCTTTCTTTATCTTTCCTGACTTTCAGTGTAACTGGTGTTACACCAAGTGAATATTTATTATATGTACATATTTATAATTTGCCATATGACGGTACAAAGTTCATATTAAAATGTTTTTAGTCTTATATTTTTTATTAGACCCTTATTAAATATTTTATAAATATATTACTAGCGAAGCTATAATAAATTGTATATTTCATGTAATACGCAACAAATTATATACGATACATAAATTTCTTATTATTATTAAGCACTAGCCAACCAATCAAAACATTATTATGATAAAACATTATTATATAATATCTACAAATACATATCTTTTGACAAACAATTGAATTTTTTTGTACAATAAGCCGTTACGTTATGTATCAGTTCGCGGATGTTTTGTTTGAATGAAAATGAAGACCAAGACATTTCTAAATTCAAATCTTATCGTTATGCTTTGAGCCATTGCCGATAACATCCTATGATTTATCTACAATTGTTTCGCAAACACAATTTGCGTCGCGAAAACAATTCGTAGTCGACAAATTGATCGCGTGAGACCTTTACGAAGAGCTAATAAAGTGCACTTGAAAGAAAAAAATAGATCTCTATCAAATTGCGATTTCAATAGATCACGTTGATAAGTAAATTAATCATGTTGACATTGACTTGTTTGACTTGAATTTGAGTTACATGTCTACGTATGTTAATTATGGCTGTTACACAAGTGCTCGACAGAAAATTCTTTGTATATTACAAAGAAATATTAATGAACAAATAAAACAAAAATACAGAGAAAACAAAAGTTATTCTCGACATGAATGATTTAACAATACTAGATGTTTATTACGATTTCACAACAATAGACGCTTTGCGCGCGCTATCTAGCTTTTTACTTTTTATTATATTTGTTTAAATGCTTAAATATTTGAATACATACAATTAATATTACAATGTTACTATTATTTTATTAATTCCTTGAACACAACTGTTAAACACAACTGTTAAAATATGCAAAGACAGCCATTCATGAAGTAAACGCAACAAAAGAACTAATCGGCATTGCGGAAAAGAGGCAACGATACTTCGATAGATTCGAATTGATTTAACATGTCATTTTTAGAAGTGAATTGCATAATTTATTTTTAAAAAATCCTAATGCGACTGCCATCTCCAAATGATTTCTGTCGAAATATATTTTTCTGTCAAAATGTATTAAATCAGTTATATAATAATTTGTAAGAATCTTTTCTCTATCTGATTAGAAAAATGAATCTTTTCACATAATCTTTTTATTACATGCATAAAAATTATCATTTAATATAACAAGAAATAATACTTTAATAAATCATTTAAGATACTAAAATTATGATAAATGATATGAAAATTTAATACAATTCAATAATATATATAATTTTTTATAATTTTTTTAAACAGAGATGAACAAGAGATTTCTGAAGTCTATAAACAATAATATAATTTTATTAGAAGTTAGAAATTTTCATTGTCCATCTTTGCTTAAAATAAACTTGAAAAACTGTAAAATTTTATTAAATCTTTATATCACACAACATAATTTTAATAAGTTCTTGTTGAAGTACAATGTTTTATTATATGAAATAATAATCTTTTATTAATAAAAGCATATTTACTTCTATCCTATCTTATTTTTAAAAATTCTAAATAAATTATAAACCCTAAATTTTTTATAAAATTTTTATTTCTGACATCGTGTAGTCATAAAAAATGACGTTACATTACAAAGAATGAGTATTGAACCAACAATCAGAGAAGGAACTACGATTATCGGACCATTCTTTCGTTTCGCGTTTCTTCCTTGCGATCGTTTTCGCGAGTCGCGGAGCTCATTCGCGCGGTTACGCTATCTTCCGGTGAAAAAAACGGAGATTAACCGCGCGACGACGTTGCCTCGCAATATCGTGCCATCTATTTTGTAATAGAAACAACGGAAGAGCCTAATTCCGCGAGGCTGCCTCGTCCTCCTCGCTATTAGACGTGCAGA
>JANQDE010000080.1:506479-596756 GCA_037157785.1 Cephalotes varians
ACTTACCCCAGCTACCTACCTACCTAATTATACCGAGTGGTCCACTAGGAGCGATAAGCGATTTACATACCGAACGGCACGATGGATTTACCGCTCGACTGTGTACGACATCGATATACTCGAGTCCCGGCCGAGCCGAGCCGAGCTGAGTCGCGCCGTCGACTTTGCTCCTATTTCAGGAAGTCGGAGGAACGACTCGCAAATAGTGGGCATTGCCGAGCGCGTCGCATTTTCTCTTCCTCTTACTCGCCCTCGTTGCTACGTGCGTCGCGTTCACGGGAATAGTTGCTCTTTGCACTCCGCGCGGAACGCGCGCGGAGCGAAAGCGTACTGTCGCCATGTCCGCTCCGCTCCGCTTCGTTGTCTTTTTCGATTTTTCGGCGTCTCTCGTCTTGCCACGCCTGGAGTTAATCCAGAGTGATCAAGATGTCACAGGAAAGAACTATATATATATTTGTGGAACGAATCGATTCACGACGTAAATATCGCATCATTACCTCTCAACGATCTATAATGAACATTTTGAAAGGAGTATTTTACAGTAATAAAACACGAAAATCATCGAATCACCTTACAATGCAAATTGTAATCAAAATATCAAATAATATCCATGTTTATTCATGTATTAAAAAGATTTTTTGAAGAAAAACTTTAGTGTTGCTTTTTTCTCCGATGTCTTATTTATCTTGATATCATATCTTGTTTTGCACAGCGATGAAAAGATATTCAGGACACATAAAACAAGAAGATAGCTAAGTTTATAATATTTAAAATATATTTTAAATGTAATTTTTTTTATATTTGCAAATTACAGACTCAGCTATAAACGTTTTCACATGCACATTTATACATACATAGTTTTATATATATATGATTTTATTATTATAATTTATAATACATATATTATAATACTATTAGCCTTTGCCGAGAAAATCATTATCGAGCATTCTTACCGAGCATTTTGCAAGTTGTTGACGCGCTATTACCGTATTTAGTTCACTGATAATAATTTAGCTTTTCGCAAGAACATTGCTGGAAATAGATCTGTTTACATATTTATATGCTGACATTAGTAAATATATTGAATGAAACATGAAGGAAGTCATGTTTGTGTCACGTGTACTATGTGTGTTTTCGATAACAATACGATGTCACGCAGAAATAAAAATATATACTGTATATTGTAACCGAACCGTAAGAAGTAGTGTGCGACGATATCATTCGTGGATATAAATCTTGATGTGTCGCGTGTAGTCTGCGCTTAATAATCGATAAATCGTTCATTCGAGAAGAACGTGCCAAACGAACAGATTTACTGTACGCTCCATTCTTAGCGGCATTAGTATATTTTGCTTCGCTGTAGCTTCGCGATAGCTTCCGCAACTATGAGTGTACTAGGAATATGTAGCGATTTCTCATCGGGTTCCTTTATTTACATGTCCATGCCACTCAATTCGCATTAATCTATATATGTATAGCATTTTTTACTTAAGCATTTATTTTTTTATTTTCTTCTACTGCATATGCAATAGGTTCGTTATTATGCTTTGCGAAATTATACAAAGTTAAAATTTATTTGCATGCACGTAGCGAAGATATATTTTCCGAAATAAAATCAAAATTTAAGTTTTTTTATAAAGTACACGTTTGAATTTTTTATAAAATACATATAAAAAGTGTTAAAATATATTTATAAAATAAATATCTTATGTAGACTGAAAATAAAGAAATATGTATCTATGTATATAGCAAGCGAGATTATTTCTCGAAAACATTCATTCACACGCGCTAATAATATTATTTTTGAATATTTAATTATATAAATTTAACACAATTGCGTGAATTGTCTCAATAAACCGATTGTCTGAATAAACCGAAGAAATGAAAAGTGGCAATTCGTGGGATTCAAAACATACCTAAAAGAATATTACTTTGACATTAACGTTCTTTACTGCAATATTAGATAAACACGGTTGACTTTAAATTAGCATGGAAAGTTAATAATGCAATGCAAGTAGCTCTCGATATGATTTGTAGCCTTTCGTCGAACAGCGCAACTCAATTTGATTCGAATCTGATTACGGGCGCGAAATATATCGAGCACAGCAATGACAACAGGAGTCTATTTTCAACGACAGTTATTCTTAGAATGGCGTAAATTTAATTGCGACAGGCGTAGCGACGCACAGCGACAAACATGTATCGCGCTTGAAATATGGCTTGGAAATGTAGCGCAACGGTGATTATTTAATTCAGTTAATTATTCCTCATCATTCCGGACGAGAATTTTTCAAAGAATCGTCACTGAAATTTAACGCTAACGTACGTATATGGATTTAATCGTCGAAAGAGAAAATATTTGATAACTTTGTTGAAAGTAATAACGTTAATCTCTAAAAGCAGGTTGTTTATCACGATTTTCATCATGTCGGATATGTACTTATTATGTTATATGCAATTATGTATGTCCTTGGAATGGTAGGTTAGAAATACGTAGGAATACTTTCTTCAGTTTAAAGTTAAATTTTCTTTGACAAGAATATGGAGACGCCCTTGGATTAAGAGTACAAAATGAGATTATATCACATAAAGTCATATGAAACTGAAATAAATTCTCAAATGAATCATTTAAGACAGATGCGATGTTTGAGTTTGCTTTAGAAAGTTTGAACTTTGACGATATATTGATTGTATCTGGGAGGGAATTTGAAACTATATTTGTTGGAATTTGACAAAAAACATATATTATATTGGCAAAGATATTCCAATTTCAAAATCTAGGTCATGTGAAAAATTTATTGCGTTGCAATCGTCAAAGGACAAAGGGCGGACTCTGCCAATTGCAAAGTTCACATCCTACAATTCTAAATAAAATATATAAATATATAAGCCAGTTGTATAATGAATACATATTATCTAATAGAAATCAAAATAACTGCAAAAAAGTGAGTTCTGTATACGCGCGGACTTTTATCACTCCTTCGCATAGGTTTGTCTTTCTCTCAGAAAATGGTGGACTTAGCGAAGTTAATATTTTTAAAGGAACAATGAATTCGGACTGCTTGAGCCGCACGTTCTGGCTCTAGATCTTTTTCGTAAATAGATTATGGCGCGAGATAATGAAAAATTTGCCAGACTGCAAATTATCGCGCTTCTTTCTCTTGAAACTTTCTCCTTTCGCCACAATCATCCTTGATGCTTGTTTATAATTCGTGCGATGTTTACAAAATGTAATCGCATTGTGTGCTGCTTTTGAACTTGGTTATCTATGCAAGATAGTGTGTCGATTGATATTTTGTTGCACGTGTCAAACATAATCCACTGATATATGCAGTCGCTACGTAAGCAAGTCTCACGTAAATGATCGACATTGCCTGAAGAAATCGAAAATACTTTTTCCGCTTATGAGAAATCGCGCAATGAGCATTCAGCAACGCCATTATCGCGAGACGTATAGGCACTGAGATAAGATAATTTATACGGAGCATCACGTGATTAGAATAATCGCAAACTAGCCTGCTATCTGGAAACTGGCGGCAAGAAAATTGAAATATGAATCATCGAGTACACAACGCGTGCTCCAAATATCTTACTGTCACAATCGCAGAAGATGCACATATACTATTTTACGACTTCGCGTAGTGCCGCATTTCGATCTCTACAAGATCTTTATGTGTCAATAAGTTTTACGGGCGTACGGCGTGTTTCTAAAATTTCGTTCGAAGTTAGTTTGAGTTAAGAACCGAGACGAACGTTATAGATCGAATAGACAGACCAAACAATTAATCGCAGTTGTGTAGAATGAACAATGTGTCTAGTCATTTGCGCGAAATTGACTACCTACGGATTCCGGAAATTTGCGCTCGTCTACGTTTAGTCGCAATGGCTAATTTATGTCGAGAAATTTTTCCACGGCGCTCGTGGTACCGCGCGTCGCGAACGGCACGCTGAACTCGACACGACAACTACGAGCGGCGGTTGACGCGGTGGCTCATTCCCGTTGATAAATTCGCGTTTGCGAGGCGTCTGAATGCGCCATTGATGAGAGGTAGAAGTGGTCAACGTCGGCCAAGAATCTTGTCCTATCGCGGACAGCACGCGCGCGCACGCTGACATTAGTATTAATAGTTATGAATCTAGAATAGAACGTACCGGGCTGTGTGTCATGCAGATATGCGAGGTACATCCGCGCGCGTTTCACAGCCGGGAGATATGAATGCAAATGCGAGGTACGTTAGAAAATCGAGAAAGACTTCCCGTGTCTCGGAAGTCACGATCGGTTGAATCGCGCGTCGACGCGGCTCGCGCGAGAAAGGAAGGTCACGACGCGCCGCGCCGCGCCGATAAACCCGATGAAAAAGAGCTTCCCGGAAAATCGCACGTCCCAAAGTCTCTACGCAACCCGCTGAGAATGCCATTAGGGTTAACGATCTCGGCGTGAACGGTACAGGACGGAGCGTGTGAAAGCGCAAAACAGAAAGACGCGATAACGAGCGAGCGAATTCGCGCGAACGCGTTTTTCGCCTTCGCAATCAGATAAACGCTTCTTATTGCACGAATAATCGACCTTTTCGGATGGCCGTGGGATTAACAAAGTTTTCATTATTTTATATTTATTCTTTTTATTTACTAACATTACGAATCATTATCTCAGATTCGTTTCAAGCATACACTGATTGTGAGAGAAAAGTATTTGGTATTTGTGATTATAATTGCATGATAAAATAATTATGGTTAGGAACTCCAATTTTACAATTATTATTGTTATAATGTTGGTAATAATAATTATATTTATAGTTCTACCAAAAAAATGTATGGTTGACACCAAAACTGACTATAAATTATAATTAAATTATTGCAGTTCTTGATAATTATTTTCTCAGTGTATTTATTTGAAATTTATTTTATATTTGTGGTTTTGATATAATATAGAAAGGCAATGACACAATTAAATTGAGATTAAGAAAAGCACGCGGCTACAATAAAGGAATACATACGTAATCTATAGTATATTTACACTTAAATTATTTATATAAAAGGAATTATATATTTATATAAAAGGAAAACTAGATATTGGCATTTTTTAAAAGATAATGAAAAAGGTTATCGAAAAGGTTTTGAATTAATTGTAACTTACGCAACGCGTAAGTTATGTATGTTGATATTAAATATATATTCTAAAATTTTAAAAAAGTGATATCTCTCACTACTATTAACCCTTAGTCTGCAAAGGTTTTTTTAGCACCTTCTATCTGCAAACCAGGATCGTTATATCCCACTGTATTTTTCTATACGTTAAAGTCATAGAAAAATTCTGAAAAAATTTATATAGTATCTTTAAACTTTCTACTTTACAGATCAATCAAAACATTTTGGAAAAAATTAATTTTTTAAAATAATTTTTAATATAAACGAAGTAAGTTGTAAACACAGGTGAATCTTGCGCGGACACGAACTCTGGTTTGCAGGTTAAGGATTAAAATTAGTTTCTTTCTGTTATATTTATACTTATTTCTCAAAATGTTTTCAAATATACATACATTTTATTTATTCGTTAACGAACAAGATGTTCTTTCGTATTCCTGTAAAGATATAATAATTAAGACAAATATCTTTTGATGCAAGAAGAAAAGTTAACTCTGAAATGATCTATGCAAGGTATGGATACTTATAATGTCAGATATATCTACATTTTAGGCCTCATACCTATTAACTGGAATTTATGTGCAGTTAATTTCAATGATCTATGATATGAATCATATAAATTGCTATTGAGAACTAATCTACTTACAAATAAATTCCTTGCGAATTATAATTATATGCAATCTTTATACAATACCTAAAGAATTCTGTCGCTTACTTTAGAGCAATCTGAGCGTAGTTTAGTTTTAAATGTGAGGAGTTCTTTAGCTGATCATTCGAATGTTCGTCTTTCGGTGTCAGGTGCCCTGTCTGCTTTCAGGTGTATTTATAGTATAGTCTTCTTAGAGCGAGTGCTTGCGAGTTAGGGGAAACTAGATAGGCTTCTTCCTCTACCTTGTTTTGGTTCTCCAAACTTCTTCTTTCTTCTCCTGCGTTATTGAAACGTATGCGTGCGGCTGTAAAGGAATACATTCCGCAATCTGTAATATATTTACATTTTGCTAAAATATATAATTTTGTTGCTTACACGCTTTCACAATAAAATTATCCTAGATAAATAAATTATCCTAAATAAATTTGAAAACAATAGAAAAATGTAAAAACTTTATTTTAAAAGTTTCGCACGTCAATCTTGATATACGTATTATAACATCACGATGTGTTTCGAGCATCTCGTATTCACATGTACGCAAACTGTATACAGCGACGACATACCATCGTTAGCGTTGTTGTCCGCCTTTGACGACACATCGTTACGTGAAAATAATAATAAAGAGCGCCAAGTATAATAACGACGGCTAGGATTTTGTATAGGATCGGCGAACCGCAAACATATGAAGTGGTGTCGCGAGATGGGCTGAATGTATGTACGATCGGTGGATGATCGGAGGACGACGCGGCCGATTGTAATTATTTTTCCCCGATGATTCTGGCGTCGATCATCTTGTGATCGAGCCGTAGATGAATCGCAGCGTCGAGTGTCGTCCCCTCATCAGCCCGGTTTCGCGTGAAACAACGAGGCAAAGTCAAGCTTTATCGGACCGTATTAGGACGAGAGATCCTCTAGCACGCATATGAATTCGATATTGGATTTGCAGAATGGACCGTCATCGTTTTGTATTGTCAAAGATACAAGATATTAAAAATAAAAATATTCCCAATATATCAAGCACATTAGATGCAGATATCTATGAATAATTATTATTATATAGTAAATACAAATGTAATCTATGAATAGATTAATACTTTGAATTATTATTTTTGAATTATTATAAAAAAAAATTTTTTTTATACACTTTAATAAAAATTGAAGATTATTATATAAGTAACATATCGTATTTAAATAATTCTATTTTCAAATTAATTCTAAATAATTGTTGTTTTTAAATCAGAATTTCTAAGAAAATTATCAACGGTATTTTATTATCAACGCAATAAATACAAATGCAACGCTTCCGAATAGTTCGCTAATTTTATATTACGTGTAATTATGAAATATTTCCACCGTGATTCTCCTTATTTTGTGATAATTCGATTATCAATTATTTTCTGATGCGATAGGCAGCATTTCGCTCTCCAAATTGCGCACGATAAATTCCGCACGGTGTTAATTGTTTTCGCGATTGCCGTGTTTTCTCATAAAATGGCACGAAAGAATGCGTTATGCAAATGATTGAAAACGCGAAACGCGTGCGATAAAATTGAACAAACGTTCGATGATTTTTGCCGCGTGGCAAAACACCTTGAAAAACAATGAACAAGAGCATAGTTCATTTGTACTGTTGTACTTTTAAAAATTTGATACGTCATAATTGCTGAGAACATTTGACAGCGCTCGCATGTCATTCTACTAAACAGCGAGATGAAATACTTTAAAAGAAAAACTTGTTTAGATATTCACGTGTCATATTACGCATGACATATCGCATCGTCTCAAGATCGCAGAACTCGTTCATCCCATCTCGTTCGCTTATCTCGGAATAATTATGTACGGAATAATTAAAACGAGCATTGCGCGGCACAGAGGTTCTCCGTTCGAGCTTTATCGTTAATACAACCAATGAATAATTAAGACCAAGCGCAAGCGCGACGCTGCAACTTATATTCGCGGCAATTTATATTGCATCCGATAATATCATTGTTTCGGCGGCGACAAACGTTATACGCAACCGCGGCGAGCGTTTGCGCGTTTTATTGCTCAGAGAGCGAGCGAATTACGATGACGCCGGCAGCAGGGTATCAGAAATCGTAAGGAGCCATCCAATTCGAATTTATTACAGATTGATTCGCTACTCACTCGATTATCTCGCGACAAGGTGTAAACCCGTGAGAAATCGATTGGACAAATTTATTGGGCGTTCGTGCGTGGGACTATGGAAAACAGCAACGAGATATCTCGAACTGTCGCAATGTGCGAAAGGGAGAGGTATTGAAAATTATTCCCAAGCTTCCTTACCTGCTATCCCGTTGGAACGAGCAGAGAGAACGAGTCAGCAGGCGCCACGAACAGGCGAACAGACACAGTAAAGAGTTCCTCGACCTTACGATTCGATCCTAGAAGTTCCTCTTCCTACTTTCATATTATAGAGTTTAGAAGAATCTAATTCTATTTGAGAGAAAGTGAATATAATCTACGAAATATAGGAATACATATACGAAAGATTTTCAAATATTGCATTTTCTTTTTTATTTCTGGAATAAAAATGTCCAATAATTTTTTTTAATTTTTAAGAAATAATTAAGAAGAAGGGATATCACTATTACATTCGTGACGGGACGATAAAGATTTGACAATATTATCGCTTGCATATCTTTCCGTTTCTTTTCCTGATTTTCTGACGTACAAAAAATTTTCGCTCGATAGAATAAAGTAATTATTTGAAATCTGTCACACTATTTTTGATGACTGCGACAAACAAAGATTTAAGATACACACACACACACACACACACACACACACACACACACACACACACACACACACACACACACACACACACACACACAGAGTTCAATTACAACTTAATTTAATTCATCAGAGATAAATGACCTACTATTATTTGTGATTGCCTTGATATCAAGAACAAAACTCTCTTTAAACTTATATGTAAGAAATATTACATGCGGTTTTGTTAAGATATCTAAAAATTTAGCTAGATATAGATCTGAAAATAATTTTGTTGAACGTCAAGATAATTATATAGAACGTTTAAGCATTAATAATGTTGCAAAAAGTTTTGACATTCTAGCTACCAGTTTGAGCGTCCTACATAATTATTTTGATGGTTCAAACAAAATTATTTTCAGATTTGTATCGAGATCAATTTTTAGATACTTCAGCAAAATCTTCCATGCACGAAAGAATATGAATATCGTGACTATATACTGTGCCTTCTAAAAACAGGATAAATCATTTTTTCTTCTCACTGAGAGAAATGTAATCGTTAAATTGCACGGAAAAAAACGATTTTGCCGAAAGATCTAAAATTTTAGCTGGATACGAAAAGTAATTTTGTTGAATTATTAAAATAATTATGTAGAACGCTCAAATTAGTTGCTAGATTATCAAAATTTTTTGCAGCATTGCTCATTTTTAAGATTCCAACAAAAATTATTTTGATGGTTTAATAAAATTATTTTCAGATCTGTAGCAAAATTTTAGATTCTTCAATAAAATCGCTCTTTTTGTATAGTTGTTTTGTATACTTGTCCAAATGACGCAATTACTTTATAAGGACATTATTATATAATCATCGCTGTCTGTGATTATGTATGAATATGCATCTGCGAACCACTGACTATACCGCGACTAACCGACACAGTGTGTTAAATATTAAACTCAGTCACCGGGAGGGGGGGAAGAGGGGAGACGCGCTTTAGAAATCTCGCCAGACATTGTCGCGCTCTCATTTGGGATATGATATTTAACGAAGCTGTGTCAGAATATGCGACGGCGTGTTACGGAAATATTACATGTAATATTTGATCACTCATTACTGTCTCTACGAATCAGATATTTTTATTACTCGGAATAATCTGATATGGTTTGATGCTTCCGGATGTGAAATATTGAGAGGCTACATTGCATTCTCGTCGACCGCAAGAGACATTTTAATAAACACGCACGTTATATGCGTCTCGAAGTTTTATTTTGCGCGTTACGTGAAACCAGTCTTTCGCGAATAAATGCATAAATTTATTTTCCTTATGCCTATCTATTTTTAAGGTTATTTAACAGTCTTAATGTATCTTTAAAATAACCTATTTTTATATATAATATAAAAAGATTAAATAACATTCTCTCGTTATTTATTGCGATAAATATCATTAAATATCTCAGTTGTCGAATTGGTAAAACATCTATCGAAAAGACAGAGAGGTTTCAGGTTTGAACATTGACTGGTGATATTTTTTGCAATAATTTTTTTACAATGTTTTAAAGATGCTTATTCATATTTAATTCGTAATGTTACTATTCTAGTTTTAGTTCAGGATTGTGCTTCGAGATCAAAATATTCGACACATAGAAAATGTATATAAATTCACATATAAATATTACTAAAAATAGCATTAAGATTTAACTCTGACCGAATGAACTTACGTATATAATATAATAATTAGTTATATTTAATATTTACAAACCGATCAGTGTTCACCTATTATTGTTTAAAAAAGATTATTATTATACAATTATTTTATACACTATTATACTTATTTTATACAATTATTTCAAATTTATATTAGAACTTTTAATATTTTATATAATCGACATTTGTATTGCCTAGCGGCGTGTTGCATTATTTGGAAAATGAGAATAGTAGTACTTTTAACAAAGCTATCTGCAAATAAAAGCAGATGATTGGTATGTCGTTATAGAGGCATCACACCAGATCCTTAAATTAAGTTTATTGAGTAATTTTCACGATGTTACGTACTGTCGCCGCGACCCTCATAAAAAGTAAGGGTGGTTGGTTATATCGAGCGCGGACTCCTTCGCAATCGCCACGTTAAAATTTCGAAGTTAATTAAAAAAAGCAATTCGACATTTAGGACGTTGTAGGCGAACGTAATGCAAAACGTACAGCGCGGAGAGCGTGGTAAACAAAGGAAATAAGTGGCTCGTTTTCCAGACTTTTACGAGTTTAAAACTTCCTTCTTTTCTTCCATGTCGATATTTCGTAAATAATTAGACCGACGAACCTTACCTCCCAATTTCGATGGAGGAAATCAAATATCAGTTAAATACAAGTTAATTGCATAAATGTTTGTAATAAAAGAAGATATCCTTCCATTCTCTTTTAATTATTTTTAATTTATTTAATTATTTATTAAAAATTTTAATTTACTATTATACAGTTCTAAATTTTATTTCCAACAGTATTCTCGTACATCCAACATAGAATCTCTTTACCAGTCTCATTTAAAGAAAGAATACATATGACACAAAAATTTTTTATGTATCCTATGGTCAACTAAGGCTTTTTACCATTGATACTCTCACCGACTACTCACATAACTCCGCTTGATTATTCTTTCGACGATGCGTTCCAAGGATCACACACCACACAATGTACTTTGCGAGCAATTGCTTCTAGTTTTTTAATTATCATAAGTTGCATCACTGAAGATGGCTCGATGTAAGCCGAACGTTTGCGAAATTATGGAATTTGTTTTAAATATAATATTTTAAAGCACTAACTCCTTGCTTGGCTCATTGCCCTTGTTATTATTTTTTAAATTTGAAATTCACTGAACCGTAGATACTTAATTTGTTCTAAATTTTATGTTTTTCTCTGTAAAATTTAATTATATAATTATTTACACTTAGGCATAAAATCGATAAGACATAAAATTATTGTTGTTCTCTCTCTCTCTCTCTCTCTTTCTTTTTCTCTTTTGTTTGGCACAGATCCAGAAACTACGAGCAAAATATATATTTTTTCTGTTGAATGGGACGAAGACGAAGTGGTTTGCAGCGATCATTTCCGGTGGGTGATCGCGCTTTCGTAATTAGCCGCCCGAGAAGTAAGCGTCGCTTCTTAATTCCGCATCGATTGGCAGAACTTACCCTCCTCTCACCTCCAAAACCGGCCGTTGGCCTCCCATCGAGGGAAATTTTTTCAGCGAGCTGCTCAGAAACGCGGAAAATCGTGAAAAATGCTTTAAATTCGAGGCGATTTGATTGATCGTGTTAATAAGAAAGTTTCCTTCCTTTCTTCGTCATCCCGCTCTTATCTCGGCGCTCGTGGAAAAGTGCGGGGTGCCTTAATCGATCGGTTACCATTGATTACGCATGATTAATGAACCTCTTGAAATATGGAAAATATAAACCTCCGATACTAACAAAACTCCCGTGCTTTACGGCATGATACGCGGAGAAAGTAATTAATAGCGTGGAAGCTGTTTTTACCGAGGCGACCATTGTTCGCGGTTTTTTGCTATCTTCATGTACTGAAAATATGAGTATTTCTTATTTTCTGGGATGTTTGGCTAAACGAAGTATACCTTTTCTGTTTGTTTCAGGTAAGAGCAACTGTTACTCGATGTTACCATCCACGTTGCGATAAACATTCGTCCTTCGCGATCCGACTCCAGGTACAATACCTTATTGAAACGATATTTTAGTTTTCATTACAAACATTTATTTGCCGTACTCGTATTACGCGACGCGTCTTACGCTCGTATTTAGAATCGATTCTGCTGAAGAACTCAACTGAAACCAGTCTTGAGACTTGATACGGTTTAATATCTAATCTGGAGATCTTTAATATGGATCTTGAGAATCAATTTGATATTCATTATGTTATATGCAATCGCGTTTTAATTGAGATAAAATTTGTCTTGAGATGGCATGAATTTTGTTTCTCATAATTTAATACACGGTTTTTTGAGAGAAGCTGATATACTAATAATTTTGAAATTTCATAAATTATTTGTTTTGAAAACTTCAGAAGAGAACAATTACTTATATAAAAATCTGATTTAAAAAAAATCCAAGATTTTTAAAACTATAAATTTATTTTTTGATCTACATGAAAAAAGATTTTATTCTTTAAATAACAGATTTAATAAAATATTTTTATAAATGAAGTAATTAATCAACCATTCAAATTGTCATTAATAAAAAGAAATTCACGAGTAACAGTTAAACAATTTGCTACTAATGCTACACATTTATATATCAATCAAACTGAATTAAATTCATAACAATATTTCCTTATCGCTTTCTGGAATTAATCGTAATCTTAAAGTCGCTAATCAATTCACAAAATGTAAAATATGCATGATGTGAATGACTGTTCATTTATCGAAATGCACAGAATAGAATATATTCCATGTAATTTTATTTCATGATGTATGTTTTTTTATCCTAATGATTCTGTTGGCGCATAGCCTTGATGTTTGTTGTAATATGTAAAGCCGTTGCGCGCCGTATTGTCATTCATGCGGCGAGATTCGAGTGAGCAGGTAGGAGCACACACATTATCCTTCGAAACGTAATACGACAAGTATCAGAAGATATGAAACGCAATTATATCCTACAAGCAATCAACGATTAATTAATTCCCGTGATTAATGACAGTAAATTGTTTATCGAAGCAAGTACTTCGCATAATTTATCGAATAGGAAAATGAGAGTTATATATTGTTTTATTACGGATATTTACGGATATGTGAATATAATAATTTTTTAATGATTACATTTAAAAGTATTTCGTGTCTGAATTTGGATGCTGATATTCTGAATTTTTCGCTAATCTAATTTACTCATTACTTTTGGATCGAGCACGCGAAACGATACCGATTGCTAAATCGCAAGTAATTCAAATAATGGAAAATGATATATCGATCATTTATTCATATTGTCGATCACTTATATTTTTGAATTTATACATTCGAGGTATATTTTGCGATTTTATTAATTGCATCATATTAAACCGCCAACGTTATTTTTGAATTTTTCGGTTACAAACGATACGTCATTTTCAAATTTTTCGGTTATAAATGAAACGAATCGATTTTGAATAGCGTAAAGTAACATTGCATTTAATTAATAATTAATAATAACGGTTATAATTATTATCATATTTCAATGTTTATCAATTATGTAATTCAACATTCGTTTATGCTGTAAATTCAACATTCGTTTATGCTGTAAATTTTTCGTTTAAAATTTTTTTCGTTGTTAGTTTATAAGATTCGAAAGTATCGAACAAATTATAGAACTTCGTACTTTTTCCATGTTATTCTCACGATCGCGTTTCGATGGAATTCCACCGTATAATAGTAAAATGCTCGTCGCGTTGGGAGTATCGTGCAAAATGTTATACAATTATCTTATTCTCGTGATTAGTACGCGCGATCGTAATTAACCGTGTTTTCGCGAGTATTGCAAGTGCAACGCACGGATTTGAAAGAGGATATTTGAAAGACATCGGGCAATGCGGTGGAGCACTTGCATACGTGGTGAGCAAATTATATATTTTTTATTTTATTTATTATTTGCAGAAAAAAATTTTTATTATTATATATTATATTATTTTATCATTATTACATTATAATTATACATTATAATTTGCAATTGTTTTATACATTTATTATATTTTTTAAGTCTAATTATTCTGAATCTTATTATAATTATACATATTTTAAATACGTTAAAACAAATATATATGTAAATATATGTGTAAATATAATAAAAAATTATATTTACATATACATATATTTATTTTAACGTTTCCGCCTAGTCATTACTTCGCTGCGCGGTGAGTGATTACATCAGTCAGTGACATTATTTTTTTTATTAGAGTGATAAATCTGTAGGAAAGTTATATCATATTTATATAATATGTATAATATACATGCGTATTAGATGTCTAAGTGACTATGTATTACGTCAAGAATATAAAAATACAGATAAATATCACACACATCATTATTGATAATTTGACTTTACTTGGAACAAAGACGTTTAATATCGTGAGATTAAGTAACTATCTCATCACGTGTATAATATTGCGAAGCGTTTTGCAATATTTGAACAATATTTTAACGACGTGAGATTTCACGTTGGAGATTAATCGCTCTGCTTTTCACAATCGCTTGAGTACACTCTCGGTTGATCTCTAATCAAAATGTGGCTATTAAACCGTCCGTGTCTCAAGATATGAAACTTTATTCTGAGTATCTCGCCTGATTCGTTCTTTAATACGAGTTTTATATAACGATTATAAATACGGGTCTTATATTCTTTCCTTTTTAAATACATGTATAAATTTGAACATACATTTCTGATTGACTACAATTAATGGCACACATTTCTTTCATAGTTTTATCAATTTAGAACTACGCAGTTTCTCGTTAGTCGATATTGAATTTTCTATATTTACACCGATGTCGAAATCTCGGTCTTAAGAAACCCGGTCCAGCAACCACGTCGCAAGTGGCGAAGATTGTCGATTAATAATCTATTAAATCAGCAATTTGTGTTTGTGCTAAGTAAAAGAAGTTTCGAAAGTTCGGTCTCGCGCATTAATTATTGCCGTGATAAGTTACCAATTCTGTTCTCCCGCCGTTATTTTGTCTTGGCGTTGCTAGATAGATAAGAGAAGATTGAGAGTAAAATTAAAAATCCATCCATACTTTCATCATCTTTATTCGTAGACACGTCATATAGTTGTACATAAATTTATAACGCCAGTATTAAGCTAATAATGCGCGATGCTAGAGATCGAGTGATTGCAATAAATTAGAAATTGCTAAATAAATACTGTGACGAGTGAATTTATTATAATTTGTAATAAAGTTTATATAATATGTATTATACGTTATTATTACAACAGTGGATATTCTCTAGACAAGGATTGTACCGAACGTACTGTCGTTGCGAGTTTGCTTCGAATTTATTCGAGAAAGCCAAGAGAATAACGATTATTTGTTCTTGTGGACGAATTCAGAGCCAATAAGTCTGATCGCCTTATAAAACGCTGGTTGTCCGTATACGAACGAGCGTCTATATAATAGTTGTCCGTAATTGGCAACACAGATCTGCCTTGCTAAATTACAGACAATGCATACCTTATAATGTTGTGCGGTACCATTATACCCCGCAGTTTCCTTCC
Organism: Cephalotes varians; assembly: GCA_037157785.1. NCBI lineage: Eukaryota > Metazoa > Arthropoda > Insecta > Hymenoptera > Formicidae > Cephalotes > Cephalotes varians. The sequence continues at coordinate 522,244 of JANQDE010000080.1, forward strand.
CGCGCGCGCTATTTCGCTGCCCGTTTTCCGTTACCCGTAACAAGTCCACCAGCCTACGTAATGTCGGCATTGTCCAGAAATTTATCTCGAAGCGATCTGAGTTTGAAGGTTTTCCTTTATTCTTTGTTATATTGTTTCGTTACCTTCAGATATTCGTTCATTAGCCGTAGAGCGATCCTCGAGAGTTCGTTTCTATGGTATTTTCCTCGAATGTCTTACACATCGCTTTACGAATGGAAATAGAATCGCAAACATTACGATAGCAAGCTTATTAATATCCTATGAAGTGAGTTATGAAATATTAGCATCTCATGAGAATGTTTATCACGACGATTTATTGATTCACGCTAGATTCGCATGAATATGACGTAAGCAGAAGAGGATTCATACTTCGAATAAGTCATCAAATTTGTGAAAATTTATTAAAAAGTTTCTTAAATTTCCAAACTTAAAAAAAGTTTTTTTATTAAAAAAAAAAATGAGCATTTGCGATAATATCGCCGTCGATGAAGTACGTAATACATTGTCACATAAGAATGAACCAATTGCGAACCTGCAGAAGCTAGAAGTTTATGGCATTGATATCATAAAGAAAGCAACAAATGAGTCATTCCGCAGCAAATACGGGTCCCTCGAATCGCATCAATTCTCGATCGTACCTTCAGAACACACTCTCGGCCGCCTTCAACTGAAGTCGATCTAAAATTTAGGTTCGCACCGCGCGCGGACGTTGGGAGGAGGGGAGGTCTGTTGAGGGTGGACCCTTTTACCGGGGGCAAACACAAAATGCATTATTTATTGCCCGTAGCGGCTGGCAATTCATCGAATTCCCGCTAAAAGCAAAAGAGTTGAGGTCGAGGGTTGCCACTCGTGCAACGCGAGGTACGTTATCGGAAACGGCCGCGAGGGTGGGGCTAAGTGGCACCTTTTTTCTTTTCCACCCCTTTGCACATACTCACGCGTGTGCACGCATTCTCTCACGCGACTGAAAACTTTCCATCTCTTCTCGATACCTTCGTGCGCGAATATATGCTTTTTTTCGCCCTCTGCGTCTTGTATCTCTAGAAAATTATTCATTTGATGCAATACTGTTTTCTCGCGGGAAGTTTTTAAACAATAAAGAAGACGATCTTATAAAAGAGAAAGAAAAAATGAGAAAGAACTTTTAAATTCTTTTCAAAGATATAACAATATTTAAAATGTTTCTGATAGGCTTGTATTTCCAGAGTGTTTCTATGTTAGCGTACAATGTGTGTGACGTAGTGATGTATACAAAAATCTTTTTTTTCTGTATTCAAATTTAATTTTATTTTTCTTTGGAAAAATGTATAAAATTGTTTTTCTTTTATCACAAGTTATAAAAAAGATTTAAATCAATATTCGTATTTTATTAATTATTTTTTCATCGGTTATGTATGTCGATTATATATTAAAAACTCATACAGAATGTATTGACAATATTTTTTTCTTTTACAAAGCATTTTTCTATTTATAATTAGTTATGTTATTCACGTATCACTTTTATTGTTCTTTCTCTTAAATTTTGCAAACTCTGGTATATGCCAGGAACTAGGAATAAATAGCGCACAAATAATGCACGTAACATGCAAAGCGGGCACGTTTTGGCGTTCCAAAATTAAGTTGCGAAGTCTGAGAAAAACTTTTTTGTCCCTCTACCCTCAATGAGGTCAACACTCATGTGGGTGCAGTCCCACGCTTTCGCGTCCTGCATTTCTTCTCCCGAAAACGAATCACCCGTAAGTTTTCGCGACACTAATTGCCAAGGCAACGAACGAAATTCATCGGTGCCGTTAAAGGGTGCCGCGAGGGGATGCACAAAGTGAATCGAATAAACGCCCGATCCGGATTGTCGGTCCCTCTCTTTCGTTTCCTCCCTCTCTTTCTCTCTCTGTCTTATTTCTCCTTCCACCTTCCTTTGCTCCTCCGTCCTGTGATTTATGTTAATGTTTTTGTCTCGGAGGCGAGATACACCAAAAGGCGATTCGATTCGCACGGGCGCGGCACCCCCGCCTCCTCCCTGTAGTTCTCGCTACGGCGCGGATTAACTTAACTGCTTTAAGACGGCAATAAAGGTCGTCGACGCGATTTAACCGGTTCCCTTTTACTGCGGCACCGATGCCCCGGCATTCGGAACGTTAAACCAATGTCTAGGCTGCATATTGACGGTAATGGGAAAAGTTCGGGCTTTCGGTATCTGACTTTGCGCGGGGGTGCGTCGATCAATCAATCGAATCACGCGGGCCCCCGCATAATAACCCTTTCTCTCTTGTTCTGACTTTTTCCTTCCGTTCATCCAACGGCTTCTTGCTGGCTTGTTTTAAAGTTTTTCATTACACAATCGCGGCAGAATCGTGTAAAGATGATTTGAGCATCTCAAATAGCTTAAGTATCAAAATGTTTGTATGAAAAAATACAATGATTTTTTATTAAACATAATTTCAAATGTTCTTTTGTACAGAACAAAACAATATTCTGTATTAAAAATATTTCTTTATGATATAAAAGCTATATTTCAAATGTTTTTTTTAATGCAGTTTGTATATAATGTTTATACAAAAATTATTAAAGAATTAAAGAAAATACAGTAATAATTAGTGTGAATATTATTTTAAAAATAAGGTATTATAAAAAGATATCATTATAAAAAAACATATAAAGATAATTTAAAATGTTAAATAATTCGAATAATTTAAACAAATTATACAAATTATTTTGTTTAAGAGCTTGTGTAATGATTTGTATAAATCTAAAATAACTTTTGATTTTCGATTTTGAAATTCTGATTCTCGAAAAAATTGATCATTTTATTTGTTTTCTTTAATTTAATAAAATATAAGCTCTTAAGATTCGCTCTTAACATTCATAATTGACAAATACGTTTGCATGAAATTACTTAAATTGAAATTAATTAAATAATTACAATAAGAATCATGCAGATACAATAAGAATCTGTGCAATAAGTATGAGATTCTCAATGACTTTTACTAAAAAGAAAATTATACACTCTAATAAGGGGTTTCTTATAAAAAAATATCTCTTGTACCATCGACAATAGTTGACAACCTGCGATTATAAACGCCGCGAATTACAATGCGCGACAGATCGATATAGCCGCCGTCAAATCACTCTCATGGAAAACGTGAAGGAGGGTAGCGGATGCGTGCCCCGATAGTCCGTATATCGCATAATAACCGCCCTTCGGACTTAGCCGCGGCTCGCGGAAGGATCGTCCTCTCCGGACTAAATCGCCGCGTAAACGCCTCGGTATATGGATCGCCATGGATTTCGTTTCGGAATTGGCGCGAGCGAGTGAGACTCCGTAGATAAGGTAATCCGGACCTCGAAAACTCGTCGAGACTCCGAAAACACCCCCGCATACTGGACACCGCGTACCTGACGGTCGAAAGACTTCCGACTGGTTAAGCCCTCTTGTAGTGGAGAGAGCGCAGTGAGATTAAAAATTTTCTTGACGAACGTTAACGGTTTTCATATGTTTCATCATCCGCTAATTTGATGAATTTATCGTGAAAATTTAATTCATTCTCTAATAATAATTTTTATACTAATTTCTATGCTAAAAAAATAACTTTTAATAATTCTATATTAGATAATAATTCCAATATAATGAAAAATTCAGTTACATTTTTATTTTTTATTGTGTTTGTTACACATAAAATTGATAGCACATTTGTTTGAATAAAATAATAAACGCAACTTAATTTTGTCTTTACATCTTGTCTTATTGCATCTTACTTTTACCTCTAGCGATGATTCAAAAGTAATACAATCTTATGTAAGATGCAATATAGTATAAAAGAGTTGCTATAAATAAGAGCTATAAATAATCATTAGATTACACACTTGTGAAATCTCCGCATATATGTATTTGGTTTAGACAATAATAACTAAACAAATACTTAAATAGCAAAAATTTAGAGCAATACACTTCCGCTTTCTTTATTAATTATATTCTATTAATTATACTTAGTGTCAATTAATTATATTCTATATTAATGAAAATATTGATTTATATAAGGCTATATAAAGATTCATAGATAGTGTTGTTAAACAAAATAAAAGCAATAAAATTAAAAAAACGTGATAATATCGTAACGTACGCTTTTCCAGAAAAGTCGCAATTATTGCGACTCTTGACGAGTGTCACGATGTAATATATTACGAGCGGATGATAGTTTAGAAACGAAATTAGCACGTGGTGAGCGACAGTGAGTTCCCACGTGTATCATCGCGTAATTCTTTTCCAAGGATAACGACCCATACTTTCCTTGGCGGCGGCGGCGGCGGCGGCGGCGGCGAGCGAGAAGTGACGGAAAAGGGGATTCCCCTGTACCTGATGCAATTAACTCGCTATTAGCGGAGCAGACGTTGAGCAGGAGGCCCGCCGTTACGAAAGTATAGCCCGCTGTACGTGATTAAAGCGGGAATTCGTTACGGGCACACCGGCCGCGGCCGCGTCGATAAGATTAATTGATAAATGGCTGAATCGATCGGCGCCGTTGTAGTTTCGTTACGACGGCTCGGCAGCGGTGTGGGGCTTTGCCGGCAAGATAAATATCTCGTCGCGATGCGGTAACCATGTAATCGGGTTAATTTGGACACACGTAACCTCGCGCGACGTGAGAGATACGTGAGAGATTATCATTCCAGCGCATATCGGTCATTAGCCATTAACGTATGTCGCCCACGATAACCTTGCGAAAGACTCTGCCGAACAAGCCGAAGGAATCGAGAGGGTGATTTCTTTTTCGGCTTCCATGATTCTCTTCTCTTTCATATCCTTAATCTCTTGTGACTTTTTTTGACCTTCTTTATCGATATTAAAATGTCGACGTAATTATTGCATAATCGTCAGCGAGTTTTTTTGAATAAACAACTCTGATTTATTATATATTTTTTATTTAATTGATATTTATTTGCATTTATATCAAAACTTTTATCAGTTTTATAATTAATGGGTTGCCAAGCAAGCCAATGCTCTGGTTAAGGTCACACTTCGAATGTTTTAAATTCTGTAGTTTAAACATTAACAACATTAATTAGCTTTATACTATAATTTCATTTTACCATTTATGCTTTCTATAGCGATGTTTTACGTTTACAGATAGTTAACATCAACCGCTGTGATATAACTATGAGAATATACAATATACTCGTCTGCCCAACATTAATCACAAGTAACATCGATAAACATTTTTTGTATTAAAAGTCGAATATTGCATCATACGGTTTGCATACGAATGTAATTGTATATATTACTATTGCAATAAACTCATATGCGTGTGCGCGTAAACATGGTATCAGAAATAAAATAAAATAAAATAAAATAAAATTTTTATCAGCAAGATTTCTCGTATACATACATTTCACATGCGACTAACTCACTCGCTGATAAAAGACTTATGCGCTTCGTCAGAAAAAATCCGAGTAAACGTTTTTACGAACGATGTATCTTTGTACGGACTGTCGTTAGTTCGAGGAGAAGCTTTGCGATGTTTTCGTGAAGCGTCGAGGAAAATGTGCGTTAACACGAGATCAAGTAAATAAACCATGTAGGCAGAGGCATCAAGCAACTTCTCGCCGCTGTGGATGAGACATCCCGCCGATGGTGGGACAAAAAGTGACAGCGAGAGCAAGGCAAATGTGTACAGTCTGTGCATAGATTCATCACGTATCCACGTATTCGAACATCTTTCGATGACGCCGCCACACAGTTTAAAATCTGAAGAGGATGATCAAAAATCAAATTTTCAAGTTTTGATTTTAAATTTTAAATTAAATTTTACACAAATTTCGAATTAATATTATTATATTATATTATTATTCTAATTATTATATTATTTTAAATATTTATTACATGATACGTAATAATGTTTTTTTATTTGAGACACATTGGTAATTTAAAAATATTTGTTCAAAGCTGAACAACTTAATGCGCATGTTTCATAGCGTTTTGCGATTACAGTATTGCATTTGCTGACGCAACATTAAAAAGATTTTCAGTTCATTTGCATAATGCTAATAATGTTCTAATTTAAAAAATATTATCATAAAAATATATTTCTTTTATAAGTATTTGTAAATGTATTTTTATGCACTACATGGAAAGAAGTATAAAAAAATTTAGTTAGATACAAATCTGGAAATAATTTTGTTGGATCATAAAGATAATTATGTAAGAAGCTTAAATTTGAAGATGCTGCAAAAATTTTTGACATTCTAGGAACCAGTAAACGATCTACATAATTATTTTGATAGTCTAATAAAATTATTTTCCAATCTGTATCTAGCTAAATTTTTAGATACTTTAGCAATATCGTTCTTTTCGTGTAACAAGAAATTTACATAAATAAAATTGTCATATATTTATATATAAAAATATAACGCTAACGCTAATGTATTTTCTTTTGCTTTATATCATAGTTTATAACAAAATGATTTTAAAAAAATTAAACTCCTAGGTGCTCCCGGAAGAATATCGAGTTACGAAGTATATAGATTTTACGCAATAAGCACAGTTATTTGTGACCATTGCATTGCTCAAAATATTTAAAAAATCTTGGCAAAAAATATTGCAATATGAATATATGAATATATGAATATATGATTAATATCATATTAATATTTACAAATATACTTACACATTATTAAATAAACATATTTGATATTATTAAATATTTGCTTATAAAAAATCTAAAAGGGCTAATAAATAATTTTGTTGACACTGTAGGCAAACTGTTAGAATTATTATACATAAACTTAATAATATTAACATATATTTATATTAGAATATATTTTTTGCCAAGATTTTTTTACACTTTAAGTAATAAGCGGTGGATACATCGTTTTTTTTTTGGACGATATCTCTTAGGCTAGAACATTATTAGTGCATTATGCGAATGGATTGAAAATCTGTATTTTATTAATGTTTTTAATGTTTTATATTATTAATGTCAGAGGTACTGTACTTATAAAACGATATTAACACGTATTAAATTATTCAGCTTTGAGTAAATATTTCTAAATTACTAATGTGTTTAATAGAAAAACAATTATTATATCATCTAATTGATATTTAGGATGATATATCATAATTTGAAATTTAAAATTGAAACTTAAAAATTTTAATTTTGGTCAGATTTTCAGATTATAGATCACTGTGCGGAGAGCAAGGCGTTACAAGATGATATTCAAGTCGATCTCATAGAGAGAAAATTATCATTTTGGAGTTATAATACTATAGTGGGTGACAGGTTGGTACCACACCCGGATGATGCAACTTTGTTCGATTACCACTTCTCGAGTTCTTCGAGTAAAAGGAATATTAACTGTTAGAAAGTAACTATATGTATTCAACTGCGTGAAACACACGTGGTAACATTGTATGTAGTTTACATTTATTTACGTCTAGATTTGTGTTTAGCGATTGCTAACTGCTTTGACAACTAATTAACATTTATCATAAATGTACGAAAGAAATCTATATTTAAAACGATTGAGAAAGCTCGGTGCTTAGTCTGACTATGGATCGTTTTTAAGTCGATAATGCAATTTATCGCATTACAAAAATCACTTGGAGGAGTACCTTGTCGATTTCGATTAAAGCTCATGTCGCACTCGATCGGATGAATCATAATAATTACGACAGATCAATCCGCGTGATCCGATCTCTCTCGAGTATCGTTTGAAGAATTGCGAGAGTCGAGGACGAATACGCTGTGGAGGCGTCATCAGCGCGAGTCTATCACCGCTAGGCTGACAGTAAGAAGTCGTGGCGCGAGGTGCGAAGAGGGAAGGCAGGGCATTCATACGGCACTGTCACACTTGGCGAATGCAGAAAACGTGAGCGAGTGAGACCGACGAAGGCAGCGGACCATGGCGATTCGTGGGAGGAGGTTAAAGTCCGCTTTACAGCGATACATTCTGCGCCTCATCAGCATCGTCGATCGACCGTTTTCCATTTGCGATCAAACAAACGGCTGGAACTTAAATGAGAACGCACGCAACTGCTACCTCTGCATATGAATTTTATAGCATTGATAATAGCAACTTAGTTTATCTCTTGATTTACAAACATGATATTCACGCAATAAATTATATATTAGATATACGTGCATGTATAAAAGTAAGTAAGGAAAAGTGCTGTGCTTTATTTAATTTTTTTACAATTATCACAGTGTTACATATTAATATCGATTAATTTGTTATTGAAATCATTTTACTGTGCTAAATATTACATAAGACATTAATTCTATTATTTTTAGACACATAATGTGTAACACTAATAAACGATGAATATTACGAAGAATAAAATATGTAAAATAATATTCTTATTTTATACAACAAAAATAATGAACAAAATAAAAAAATAAATAATATATATTTACGAGATAAAAAATAATAATTATAATTTAAAAAGAAATTAATATTATTGCACTAAACAAAGCGCAAATCATAGAAATTGAAATAATTATTTGAAACAGAAAAGTTACGCTCCATTTAATGACAATCATTTTAATGACCTCGGGATGTTGATTATTAGTTTTATCAGAACGTTTCATATTGTATCGTTCATTTTGCTTCAATAATAAATAATGGATAATATTACAATTATGAGAACCAGTCTACTATCCTTAACCAGTCTACTGTCCTTCTATAACTTTCTCTTTTTCGGGTACAATTTTCAAAAAGAGCTTTCATTGATATAAAAACCGAACTGTGATTCATGATTGCGCAATCAGTCATTGGAGAATTGAGTCGCATCTTCGAAAATTAATGCAGGCTATCGAAATAATCTAAAGACGACTGCATTTTTAAAAGCAGCAGAAATGATTTAATTCATAATGAGTAAACTAGTGGTAGTTTTTGACGAAAAAAATTCATTTGCTATTAAGATTTTCTGACTTACTTTTCTCGACCGAAAACGCCGAGATATTTTCGCTGATACCAGGAACTTATCACACACAACAACGATCCCGAATCTTATCGCATCAATAAGAATCGCAAATGTATTACGTAAACAGCATAGCTGTAAACAATTAGGACACAGACAATTTGCGCATGAAAAACGAGGGGGGAGGGATCTTTCGTCGCGCTTTAATGAGTGCATGTCGCATAATTTCTGTCGATGCTGCGACCTCAATAAATAGCGGCGAGCACAACGGACGCCTCTCTAATATGACGATCTATTAATATCACAGATATCTCTCACATTAGGCTCACAGATGTAAACAACGTGTCTCATACGTTATCAACTTGATAATATAGGCGCACGCATCGGCACGCGCCGTGCTTCAGCCTTCAAGCCGCGAGCTCTCAACAAGTATGAAATTTTCATCACGCAAACTTAGTCATCGCCAGTTGAACATGAAAAGCATTTCCTAAGATTCCATCCTAAAAATCCATATTTCATTGGTTAGATTAGGTTAAACAATGCAAGTCGATTTAGGTAACAAACAAATATTAGATAATTAAGATCGATTACTGAATCGTATGATCAGATAATATATCCTGATATTGATCATTAGATTGTTATTATTACCTTATTTACTTTATTTTACTTATAATAATACACACGAAAATATTATAATAGTGATCGGAGATATTATGATCGGATAGCTAAGCAAGTATCAAATCGATGCCTAAATAATGTGAACTTTTGTTAAATTTAATAATTTTTTATTTTTGAACTAGTATTATATAAAAGTATTAAACAAACAAAAAATATATATAATTTAAATATGTTAATAATGATCACGCACGTTTAATTGGTAACAAACAACTTTTAATTAAGATCTGAGCTCAGGATTAGAATAATAGATGTATTTTTTATTTAAAAAATAGGAATTTTTTTCAGGCTGTTAAGTAATATTTCTTATACTAGTTCTAATTTTTAATAATTATATTGCACTAATTGTTGCATTGAACATTTCAATGCTCTCTTAGTGGGCATGAAAATAAACACTACGACAAAGTCTTCGATTTTTCAAACTTGTTAGTCCACGCTTATTCATATCTCTTTATTTTGTGTGAAGTTAAAAAACAAATAACATGCAGTTTGATATGAACAGCAGTATAATAATTTATCCGTCTTGTCATGTGCGTATGTATATTTTTTAAGAAGCATTTCATAGAGAAGTCGCGCGACATCTAGAACTTGTCTGTCCCGCACGATCCGTAACTACTGCGAGGTCGACGTACGTAACTACTTGTTAATTGCCATAACTACTGCAAAGGACTGCACTGCGACTTTATCTACCTGTCTTTCAGCAATTATAAACTTTGCAAGAATCATATCTTGATAGCGTTCGCACACATACACACGTACGCACATCGTATTTATATTTTACTTCAATTGAGACGTTTACTAATCTTATTATCTTAATCGCGTTGCATTCATCGCGTATCATTTGACTTAATTAAAAGCATGTAAATGAATATTCCGATTGCAAAAACTTAACCTCGATACATAAACTTAAGCGAATATTCGAAAAACATACGATTTGATTTCTTAAACAGATAATTTAATGCATCAGTTTTCCGGATCTGTCATAAAACAAGCGACATATATCGTTCGCAATCGCTTTTACACTTCACGATTTTTTATTATTATATTTAGGTATCTTGCATGATACCGTTACATTTCTGCGGATATTAATAGAGCAATGTAAAGCAATCGTATATATCACACAATTGATACATAGCTGTACTGATATCCATAAAAATGTAATGACATTTTAAATACCCAAAGCAATATCGACAAATCATGAAACATAGAAGCAATTACGAATGTCGTACGTTTTCTTTATATTATTAACGAATGATGAAGTACACAGCAAAGAAAATCTCTCAGAGTTATTAGATTAACAATCAACAAGTTCAGGAAACAAAAAACACGTGAATGCAGTTGTTTTATTTGCCAAATTAACTACTAGTCTATTAACTACTATTAACTCTAGTCTTGTCTGTGTAGGTCGTATCTAATGGCTGACATTCTGCGCATCTTGATACTCGCGAAATAAACAACAAATATTGAACGGTTAGAATTGATAAATTTATTTTTTATGTTATACTATCAACTTAAAGTTTCAAAAATAAAACTTAGATAATCATGTTATATTTTAGCTTTAGCTTTGTGCGTCACAAGATAAAAGAATAGTAACTATTTTGAAATTTTGGGTATAGAACTGTAGACAATGCTGTTTTTATAGTGAAGAATCTATGATGGAATTTGTGAATTTTATTAGTCACATCTTTTAATCGGCCTCAATCAAGTAGTGGATGAAATTTAAGCCTCAAAACATTGCGATAAAAATTAGTAAACATTACATCATTATTTTTCTACGGTCGCGGTACTTTTCCTCTGAAGACACGTACTTCCAGAGGATTATCTAATTAGTGATTCAAACGAAGATCAAGTGCACTTTCTCATTAAGATACGTTCATTTTTCGATATACCGATAATTTTATCAGCATGGCAGTGTAAAACGGGCTTTATTCGGCATCGCGAATACTCGCGTCGCGACAGAAAGAGAAAGAAAGAGACAAAGAGAGAGAAAGAGAAAAAGGAAGACAGAGAGAGAAGGGGGGGAGGCAGACAAAGAGAAAGAGAGAGGGACGAGACTGTCAATGAAACTGACGAAGAAGGAGAATGATAGGGTGAGGAGAGGGAACTGCGCGGTGCCTGGCCGCGAGAGGGGTGGGAGCCGAGGACCAGCGCGGCTCGGGAGGGGGCGGAAAACGCGTAAACAGAGAGTCAACATGTAAACAGGCCACTCGCGAGACAAACAACGTGGGGGCCGCGGGCTGTTCGCCTCCGAACGAGGCAGGCAGGCAGGCAGGCAGGCAGGAGGCAGGAGTCAGGCAGCCAGGCAGACAGGCAGGCAGGCTCGTGTACGTTCCGTCGCTGCGCGCTCCGTTTTTCGTGCGCGCCCGCTCCGGCGAGTCCGGAGCAACGCATCGCGTGTTCGACTTATCAAATCGCGCGCGCCGCGGTTCGAGCGGGGAGCCGCCGGACGATTGTACCTGCGCCGAGTCCTTCGAGCGGCTGCGGCCTCCGCGGCGGCGGTGGCGGCGGTTCGAAAACCCGCCGAAATTCGGAAGCGAGAGAGACGCCGTTCGGCACGGCGCGGCTCGACGGATTCGCTTCGGCCGATTTCGCTGGTGTCGGGAAGAAGAGAGGAAAAAAGAATGACAGGGGGGAGAGAAAGAGAGAGAGAGAAAGAGGAACGGTGCTTTTGTTGATAAAACATACCGATGTACACGTGAGTTTTTGGTGGTCCCGAATTGAAAACGTGCGTCTCCGACGTGTCGAAATAATTACGTGTCGGACATTCGTCGTGTCATTAATTAAATGCGTGAATTAATGACTCATTTGTCCAATTAATCATCCTGCGAAGATAATTGTATGAGTGTCAGTGCAACTTTGCGACAGTGCAATCCGAGCAGGGATATATGTAAGAGAAACACAGGCAATTGAATATCCCCTAAAAAAGTGTGTGACAAATTTTAACTTAAATTTTTCCAGAAGTAAATTATGATGTAAATTATGACTCTGTATCAGAATGTACGCGCGATGAGTGATTGCGGGCCAGTTTAAAGCCGACGTCTTTAGTGATTTAAAGAGCATTTCTCTCGGTACACGTTTAGTTCCTGTTTAATTAGCATTTTGCTCGTATTACATGTATTTACCAATTTCTTTACGCCGATCATTTTTTTAACGCCGGTTTTAAATAATAAGAAACGCAAAATAGTTCTAACGTAAAGTAATCAGTCATTAAAACGAACTATAAACTAATATAAATCGGAAGAATGTAATTTCACCTCACAAATTTTCCAGGAAGGGCTTTTCTTTGAACTGTTGGACGTAATTGTTCAACTTAAAACATAACAAATATTTTTAGACCGCGATATTGTTGTAACACTAAATTGTTGAATAACAAAAGTCTCGCTAACGAAATGCGATGACGTTGAAGAGACAAGGATTCGCTAACGAGCAACAGATGAATTTGTAAGCATTTAGTGCATCGGTGACACGTTGCTGCATAGCGCGTCGTTTGTGTGCGGGAAGAGTGATTGCATAGTGACAAGGAATACGCATTTCCGCGAGGGCTCTCTGAGAGACGCAGACATCCCGACGAAAATAATCACACATTTTACACGTTTCAGATAAATCGGTAAGTGTATTTTACGTAAATCATCATTTTGATTGGTTACAATTCGAGCGTCAGTGTTCGAAAGAAAATATATACATTTTGACGTCTAATATATTAATTAACTCTAATATAATCTCTCTATAAGAGCCACGTGCTCGTAGATCTCGTTGATATTAAATAGGAAAATATTACACATAGAAATAATCTGCTGAGTCTCGCTGACTTTTTGAATTGAGAGATTCAGTCGATCGGCTGGACACTAACTATTGTTGATGCGATTTTTCGTACGTATATGTTGCCGAATAGCCTGCCAATGTAGTCGATGTCAAAAGGTTACGGTCAGTGTGCACGTTTTAATCGATTGACTTTGTTGACGAGCATGTTGCTATTAGGCTACGCGCGATGCGCTTTGCTCAAAAATTTTACGAATCGTTTCATTTTAAAATCGTGATTACCACTCGGCAATATTTAAAACGGCATAATATTAACTGTTAAAATAGAAACTTCAAAATAGAACTTCGGTTAATTATATTTGGATAAGGAACATCGAAATGTTATTTTTCACGCTACGACTCTTTTTTTTTTTAAATTAATCGTCAATGCTGCGATTTCTTCTTGTAATCGAACGCTACAATGTAATTTAATATCTCTTATACAGTGCAAGATAAGTTATCTAAAGCAGTTCACAGTGTAACTGTCATAAGTAAAACGTATGTTATTTGCTTCCGGTCTAAATGTCAATAAAACGTACAAAGGTCACGATTACGTGGATCTCTTTTGCGTCAAGTACATCAGTGGAATGTAATCGCTCCGAAATATGCAATACGTGGAATACGCACAATGTAATGCAGCAACCGCAATTTCGTTATCGTGAATTCGATTATCGTGACACGAGGAAATCAGAGGCGATAATGTTTCCTCGGGAGCGCGATTGTCCCGGCGACGACGTGCCGAGAAAATGGAAATCGCTGTTAACGTGGCGAGTAACCTAACGGAGGAATTATCCGCGCACATTGGCGGCCACTCGCGTGAATCATTATCTTCTTGCGGCAGGCCGTGTGAGTGAGCAATCGTTACTCGTGGCTTTTATTAAGATTTATGAGACGCTATATACGCGCACGTTCTCTAATTGCTCGCTCGCGCGAGCGCCTTTTAAGAAAACTGCCCGGCACGTCCATTATCCTCTCATTATCATGACTACGTTGCGCTCATAAATCGTCGATCCTGCAAACACCTTTCCGGGTATTCCAAATTTAAGAGCGGCCAATTAATTATCTGCCCAGGGGCAGCCTTTGACCATCGCCTGTCCGTCTGCCAATTCGAACCGTCCGATTCGCGCGAACCTCCGTGGTATATCGTGTCGCGTTTCACCGTCTAAACTGGAGCGCGGGAAGAAAGTGTCGAATGGAGCAGAAATATTATTCCCAGATAAGAACATCTGAGTAATGCAAGCCAGCTATTTGTTTCTTAGGAACAATCGCAAGGTATAGCGATAGAGATCGATGGTAGCTCGCTCTCTCTTCTTTTAGGATTCAAGCAAATTATTAAATTTAATTCTTTGAATTTTTCCCAGATGATCCTCGAAAAAGCAGATCCTCGATAAAGCAGAAAAAACGGTTTTTTGTTGAAGTAAAAATTTAACTAGATACAGATCTGAAAATAATTTTTTAGGACCATCAAAATAATTGGAACGCTTAAGTTGATGAAAGCAGCTGCGAAAAATTTTAACATTCTAGCAATCAGTTTGACATAATTGTTCGTCTTACATAATTATTTTGATGGTCCAAACAAAATTATTTTCGGATCTATATCTAAGCTAAATTTTCAGATCAGCAAAACCGTTTTTTCCGTGCATGTCAAATTACATTGAATCTTGTAATTATTTATTTATTTACTAGAAACGTTATAATTAAAAATTTTGTTTCGTGTTCTTTCAAATTTATTACTTTCAAAATCCTGATGTTTAGAGCATTTAAAAATTACGAGTAAATTCGCGCATTTATTCACGTATTTATATACACTATGATTATAAGTTTTGACAAAAAGTTTTCTGAAATAACAAATAATCATTATTGTATTATTTCTAGACTAATAATTTTGTGTTTATTAAATTATGTTAATCTTAAAAAAGTCATTTACTATGGTAATCTTTAACTGTACATACTAGAATGGGCATATTCGATTCCCTGTTCTCGCGCCGTTTATGGAATCTAGAGTGCAGCAACACGTGGAACATGTGCGAACGCACGTGCACGACGTATGATAGTATAATCAATTGGAGTTCGATAGATGTTGTCGATTGTTTGATTCCAGGCTATTAGAAGAAACGTTTAATTGGTCGGTTCGGAATGAAAACGTTCAAATCTCCTTTAAAAACCTTCAATCATTCTTTTCTTGTCTTTTGTAAAAAAATATACGTATAAATTAACATACGGGTCAAATGCAATTGTGAAATTTACGCATTGAGCAAAGAAATTCTTGCACAGAAATTATTGCGTAAGGTAAATTGAGTCTAATTTTAGTTGTAACAGCGAAAATCGATTATGTAATTGGATAATGTACAATAATTATAGTTTTACGTAGTCAAGACTAGTTGATTTAAGTAGAACAAAATGATTGCAAATAGACACTTTGCAATGAATAAATTGTTCTCCTCCCCTCCCCGGACATTTCCTTAAGGCTAAAATAATTTCTCGTATTAGCTTTAGCAATAATAATAGAATAAGTAATAATAAAATTGATGTGAAAAGATAATTATAATTTTGATTAGATTTATTTTAATTCGCGTCCAACGAGTAAGAAAAACTAACGAGTAAGGAAAAAATGTTTGAGCCGAGGAAGCAAAGAGAAAATTGAAAGAATTGGCATACATATACCTACAAGCGTCATAATATACAACAGATTTATACAGCGGAAGGTATACGCGTCGCTTATTGTGGCATTAAAAGATTCGAAAACCCGCGCACACCTGCTCCTCTTCACGTTATATTGATGTTTAATAAACTATTGCGGGGTTGTTTAATAACGTTTTAACTATCGATCCCGCCGCGTCAGCGTCAGGATCGATCTCCGGCGAGAGTTCGATTCAAGCGCAATGGGAGAAAACGTTTAATTGGATCGGTCGTCGATTTGATCTCGTTGATCGAATCTGAATAGTTTAACGATTCGTGCCAGACGATTAATCGGCGAAATTCGTGCCTGCAGTCTTGTCTGGAAACGCGGAGCCCGCAAATTGTCCGTAATTATTTATTGTACCAACGTCCATACACAGAGTCAAACATTTAAACGTCAAATTAAAACAGTTACTTCTCAATCGTGATCAATCTTTGTGAAAGACAGTTATTGTTCGCTAGGAATGATTCAAACGGATTAACACATTAGCGCTAAATAATAAATATTAGGGAAGAAAAAGCAAAGTATCCATTTTCGCGATTATGTCGTGCTTGTGATTAATTGTAATTATCTCTAACTCGAATCGAACGGATTTCTTTGCTGTATTTCAATTACTAAAACGCATCGATACAAAAATGAACACTTTATTGTTCCTATGATAATTTTTCTAACACAGACAAGTTTGCTTATATTTAAAAAATATATAAATATATAATTATATTTTAAATATAACTATATTTAGAATTAAGAAAATGTTTTTTTTTATTAATCTAAATATTATTAGGAATTATTAAAATTTCACACACACACACACACACACACACACACACACACACACACACACACACACACACACATTAAATTGTAGCTAGTTATGTAAAACTTATTGCGTCTCGTAATCACATGTCTAAAATCAAATTTGCCATAAAGATACTTTAGATATTAAAATGATAGCGTCGATAATAATTTTCAATAAACAAACACATGTAAAGTGTTCATGCGTACGATTCCCCATGTTAACAGAACCAAGATTACTTAAAGTGGGTTTCCATTAGTTGCTCCAAGTTACGATCGTTTTATAGCTGAAGATAAGAAGTTAATCTTATTTTGTTTGTAGTCGTATGTCATGTAATTTTACGGCGGAGTTCGTATTGCCTTAGGATAACACGTGTCTTGAAATAATAACGTGGGATTTTCTGACAATGATTACACGGAAAGAACGGCTGAAGTTTCTGAAAACTTAGCTAGATACAGATCTGAAAATAATTTTGTTTGGATCAAAATAATTATGTAGAATGCTTAAGCATTGATGACACTGCTGCAAAAAGTTTTAACATTTTAGCAACCAGTTTGAGTGTTTTACATAATTATTTTGATGGTCCAAACAAAATTATTTTAAAATCTATATCTAGCTAAATTTTTAGATACTTCAACAAAACCGTTCTTTCTGCGTCTATGAAAATTAAATTAAGCATAATAAATCGTGCGTATTGTAACAAATAAAATTATAATAAGTTCTTCTATTAATTTTCAAGTAATTGCGCGCAGAAATAATGTTTCCAACGCGTTTTAGTACTTCAATGAACTGGGGCGGATTTTCCCGCTTTTTTAACCTTGCATTGTCGTGATATCTCATACATATATTGCTCGGTCTGTACTTTCAGACCTTCGCGGGGAGTAGGATGCATTAAAAAGTGTTTGCGAGCAACGAGTAAACAGATGGTTATTTATAGCCAATGTGCGTCAACTAGTAAGGTGAAGCGAATAACGGGGAAAACCGCGAGACTGTGCCGTGCATTCAAAAACTCTGTCACGGAGTTGAGGAATTGCCGTCGTTTCTCGCAATTATTTCTTGAATTAGCTGGATTGCGGAATGATTGGGCCCATTCGCATGCAAAATAAAATTGCTTCCATCATACACACGTAGCGTTTCGTACGCGTTCATCTTGCCGGTTCCCGTTAAACTTCATTACTTTCTTACTTCGTATCTAAGCATCAAGCATTAACTCATAATACATGAAATGTAGGAATTTGTTTCCTGTTGGAATTATATTGCACCGTTCACCGAAGGGGAATCCGTGTCTTGCTCTCTTCGCGTATAATCGATGCATTAAAGCAAATTATTTTACCGCAACATTAAATTTGTAACTTTATTTGGAATTTCAAAAATCATGTGCAAAATCTGTGGAACGAAAGATCGTTTTTATTCTTGGATTCTTTACTTACGGACGATACTTACGGATGATACTTACAGACATTCTTTCATAACTCTCTTAACTAATTAAATTTTCATTTGCTTTTTACCATAAATTTTTCAATTTACTTGAAGAAATTAAAATGTATAATAAATCTCAAATAAATGAGTAAAATTATCTTTTAATGTTTCAACATTTGCTGACATGATTCGTTAATTATTGTGGTAGTGATGCGAATGTGCAAATCTTTAAATTTTTAAATTATTTTTTTCTTGCAAAATTAACTTATATAATTACTGTCATAAAAAATTCTGATAAGAAGATTTTGAACTGTTACGGAATATAACAGAAAGAACATTTTATCATTTAATATTATATATAAAAAAATGATCATTGACACATACACACATACACATTGATGTATTATTATAACGAATATAACAATATTATATTATTTTATATTATATTACATTATTTTATTATATTATTAAATTATATTTTATGTATATACATATATAAAATACAATATTATATAATATTATAAATACTAATAATATTATGATGTAGTATAATTGTGTAATTAAATATTGATGAATTATTATAATCTGTGATTCGGATTTCTCGATTCTTAAGCATCGCTTTGTATTACAAGATATTTCTTAAAATATTTGTTGAGTACTGAGTATTATTGACTATGTAAGATCTCTATAAGAAAATCACAATAATAAATTATTTATATCACAGTAAGAACGATTTTAAAAGTGGCTCAAGTGTTTAAAAATGTAGTTAGATACATATCTAAAAATAATTTTATTGGGCCATCGAAATAATTATGTAGGACGCTCAAGCTGGTTATTAGAATGTCAAAACTTTTTGCAACATTGCTTGAGCGTTTTATATAATTATTTTGATGGTCTATCAAAATTATTTTCAGATCTGTATCTAGCTAAATTTTTGAACACCTCAGCAAAATTGTTCTTTTTGTATAATGACACACTTATCATCTTTAGCCAGGATCGAAATTTATGACAAAGATATATTGTAAAATCGTACGTAATAATGTACAGCCATTACAATGATGGCTTTAAGCAAAAGCACCATAAACGGAAAATAGCTGTATACAATACCAAGATTGCAAGAAGATAATAAAGTTATAAATTCAAATGCGCGAATAGGAATGAAAGATGACATGAGGATATTCACGTAAACCATTGACGTACATAACACATTATAATCGTTGAACGACCGCAAAAACTTTCTTCAATGCCGCAATTGCTGCAACATGTCGGCATTTTGCATCTTTCTGCAATACTGCGTCAGCTGCGAGTGCATTTACCAGTGTAACAAATTTGCTAAATTACCATCTTGAATTGTTTGCCGAGGACGGAGGTGTATGTACGCACGCGCTGTTAGCTGCCGTATAACGTTCTACGCTGCTACTAATGACAGTAATAAAGTTTAAAAACGTCGACGACACACGCTTGGACTTACGCTTCATGTTTACGCTTTCTTATTTTGTATTCCTGTGCGTGGAATTATTACGAGTTGCAAATAGACATAACAAATTGACAGATTGAACTTTTTTGTTTACTAGAAAAAATATTAATATATATTTCCGCTTAGATAGCGATAATATCTGTTATTAATGATTAATTATTAATTATTAGCGATAATTAAGAGCGAGACATTAAATATCCGCGTTTCTAAGAGTCTTTATTTTGTGCCTCGTCCGACGTAATAATTTTATTAAACACTTTACGTATATTGCTGCATAATCTTCCTCTTTAATAAATATAATCTCTATTGAAAAGCTCGCGGAAAAACGCAGAGGAAGGTTAATACTGCGTGAAACCTCAATATGTCCTGTTTAACGGCAACACTTCCATGTCGCGCGTCAAGAGACACGTTTATGCAAATTCGACGGGAGGTATTGTCGCTCGGTGAAGAGCAAAAAAAAAATGCACGCATCAGCCGAACAAAAGCCGTTGCAGCGACAACGGCGCAAACAGCATCGGGCAAACAACTGATACAGACGGAATAAAGAGAGACGGTCGTTTAAAGATTTCATTGAACTGCCACGATAATGGACGGCGCATACACACAGGCCCGGCGGCGCGCCACGCCACGCCATGCCATGCGGTTCGTATTATCAAAAGAAACTATTGTCGGGCTGCTGTTAACAATGCGTTGTTATTAAAGCGTGTCCCCGCGACAGCGCGTGGATACTTCGCACCGCGTCGATTGTGCCGGGAAAATCGCGCGTGCGGGATTCAGACGCGTTCGCTCCTTCGCGCCACGGTTCGTTTTCCGCGGTCGACCTTGACTCGACCTTGCTCTCAGCTGGCGATCCGGCCACGCGCCGGGAAATCAGCTGTGCGACGCTCACGAATGGCACCTGCGGCTAGCTGCGATCTCGCGCCTCGCAAAGGCCGCGAAAAATTGTATTTTGGCGCATTCGATCGTACGGCGTGGTACGCGCGCGGATCCGCGATGTTTCGTGGGACTAGCGCAGCTGTCGGCGCTTCGTGATGCGGCAGGGCTATTTTTGTGCTAACCAATTTGGATTAGAAGTTTGACGTTCGATGGCCGAGAGTTCCGATAATTGCCGAATTTTCAAAGGACTATTTTGAGAGATTGATTGATACTGAATGGACCTAAGTAAAATGCTATTTGTAAAGGTTCGCTATAATTGTTTTGATATTATTATTAATATTTAATTACTTTCTCTTAGATTGTCATAATAAAGATTGTCATAATAAATTTGTGCTGATTTTTTACATTTTCTTTGTATTTCGTGAAAATGCACTGAATATCAAATAAAAATATTATGGATTTCTCTTTTATATCTTTATTCAATCTATATATTTTATATACGAAATTAGCATTAAATAATTATTATGTGCAAAATTAAATTTATAATCTGTTTGTCTCTATGCCGTTTGAGAGTATCACTTTATTGCTTACGCATTTTTCAATTTGCCTTTTCGAATTTATTTCAAATCTATCCCTCACTGTTTTATCTCTTAAATACGTCTTCACCGTGATGCACTTCCATTCAATTAATTTAACTTTTATCTTTATTTTTGTCCTCATGATGATAAAGCGTGAATACCCGATTGTTTCATTTATTACTTGCGAGAGATGCGTTTCTCGAGCGTAAACATTTGATAGATGATATTTCATTACACTCGTTAAAAGATGCATTTTAAAAAATGTAAATATACGATTTCTGTCCTATATTTCGCGTCTTGTCTTTTAATATCTCATAAATTTAAAATATGTTAAACTATTAAATGTTATCTCGATGGGTTTATAGTAATTAACGTTGTTGAAGTTTATATCTTGAAACATCGCGCAAGTATTTATGCTACGCGAGTAATTAAACGGTCGCTGCTTTCACCACGGTATCAAAATTATTTATTGGCAACACTATCTATTACGTACATCGACGAATCATGCCACATTGCGCATGTCTCACATGCTCCGTAGTCGTCATTATCATTCGCTTTTCTATAAATAAAATCGCGTTCCCTGATAAAATCCGCGCCCAGTCATTTGAAGCGCGAGATTTACAGAGCCGCGTCGTATAAATAGCCGGCAATCGCGCCTCGGTAATGTCGGGCCCCGTGCAGTTCGCACGCATTTGAACGCTTCCTTTCTCTTTTGTTTTCAATGGAGATTAATCGTTTGTTCCTGCATCGTTTCGACTCGCAAACAAAGCGGACACGCTATTCAAACTTCGAGTGGAACGACTTTCGATTTGTGTCGTCCGTTCACGCTCCCAGTGCCGCTCGACGCTCATTAATTCGTATTGCATTGCAGTAGCATTTTTTTACGGTATTTAGAGAGCAAGGAATTACGGATAAATCCCACGATGTGATTTCTTAGCGCGAATGACGTGTGCGAATGCATGTTTCGGCAAGATGTACGTTTTATACATCTTGCGAAGCGACTATTTAGAAATCAGCTAAGTTTGTAGCTTGACTCTTCGCGTGTACATAAATCCAAATGTGTGAAATTGCTCGTTAAGTGTTCTTTTATTGCTTCTTAAGCAATTTTTTTACCTAAGAGACTAAAAAAATTTATCTTTATGCATATCTGAAACATT
This sequence comes from Cephalotes varians, assembly GCA_037157785.1. NCBI lineage: Eukaryota > Metazoa > Arthropoda > Insecta > Hymenoptera > Formicidae > Cephalotes > Cephalotes varians. The sequence goes on from JANQDE010000080.1 coordinate 544,632, forward strand.
CTTCTCGTTTTATGATTGTTTATCCTAGACTAGAAAAAAAAATTATTTTGATTTGTAAAATGTTATACTTATAGTGTTACATATAAATATATTTGTATATTTAATGTAATAAAAAATTGGCAAATAAATTTATTGTACATTTCCACTGTATTTTTCCTGTTATTTTAAATTATTTTACAATCTGTCAAATTACTTTTCATATTATTTTTTTTAATTAGAATCCCTTTTAATTAAAAATCATCTTTAAGTTTATCTCAAAATCTCATATGTCGTCAAAACTAATTATTAATCCATAAAAGTTGTAAATAATTACGCATTGTTGCAAAATTTATATTAACCATTCAAACACATCTATTGGGTATACGTTTCTTCCGAGTCTCGGGGAATAATATTACAATTTTTTTACGGCAAACAATATGTTACAAAAAATTGGATTTCCTATAACAAGGAATACAAATGATCTAATTTTCAAAGTATCCCCAGGGCTTCAGAAACTTTTTATTTTACATTTGCCACACTCTCATCATAGAAACTAATCTAGAGAGATGTAATAGATCAATGTTCGATATTCAAAGTTCGATGACCTGAGTATTGGTATTGGTATTACCTATGGGAATACCAACCCAATCAATAAGCTGAAAATAAAGTCATGGCGTCGCAGGACTACTCTCAAAGCCGCCCATATTTTATGAAAAAAAAACTTGTGTCTTCTAATGAATATTTTCTTTTGACCATTTCGTTACACTCAATTCTATAATGTAATTTTAGCGCTTTTAAAAGATATTAAATAATTTTCTTTATAACTTATAATCTTTATAACTTTTCTTTAGCGAAATAATCAAAGAAAATTTTATAACCTTTGAATATTTTACATTAAATTTTTTTGTAAATAAGCTTCAAGTAAAATTTCTATAAATTCGAATTGAAATTAACTGAAAAACAAAATTTTGATATTTTTTATATTTATTTCTTTAAATAAATCTGTGAAATATTTTTATTTTTAGTAAAAAATATTTCTATAAATAAATATTTTTAAAAATTTTATTAGCGAAAAATCGATTCTCAATTTAACATTATTTAAAAAATATTTTTGAATTGATTTGGGATTTTGTATATATTATAAATATATTTTGATAGAATTAAATGATTAAAATTTATAAATTAAAGTAAATAAAAAAGTTAAATCTAAATCTAAAGAAAAGAAGATATTAAAATCAAGGAAAAAATATTATAATATAGAAGATATTATGATAAAGACATGTATGTACATATATTAGTGCTACATACATTTTGTGGTTAATAAGATTTTCATTTTACAATAAAACTCGAATTTGTAATAATAAATTATGTTCTGATTATATATTTGACGACAATATCTTTGTTTATTTAATTCTTGTTATTCCGATGTTTATGGGAGGGGAGTTATCATGTAACGTCAATTGATAACTGCAACTGCATAATTTGATACTTTGTCTTCATACTTGAAGATATTTATGGAATTATTATTTTTATTTTACACACGTTTTTTTGCGAGGTCCTCGATAACAGTATCAAGGAAAGTATTTTTTTCCCCACTTCGGGGAAACTCTTAACAATAGTTCCCGCAACATAAACCCCGAAGTAGCAGCCCGTACGTGTCGCAGTCGATTTTCCGAGCTTACCACGTGTCACCAGCCGCCGCATTTTTCCCCAAGCTTTAAGGTAAACTCATTGTTTGCGCGAACGTGCGCGCGCGCGAGAGCGAGCGGATACACATACGACATTATAAATGCGCGTGTAAGGTTATCCCGGTGTCTCTATTCAAGAAGGTATTATGAAACTCTCTCGGAAAACGTACTCCGCTTTGTTTCACCTTTTATTTTGTTCTGCTTTAACCGGATGGGAGGAACGAAACCCAGGCACACGCATACGCACACCCACCGCGTCGCGCTGCGCGCACACAACGCATACTTGACGGTAAAAATGTCGAATCGTCGTCGTCTCGCGTCACTTTCGCTTTCTTTTTGTCACGCGCCAAGAGTTCGATGAGAGGCACTCTACGTTGGAAAAATTTCCAACTCCGGAGTAATTCTAGTGCACGTTATAAACTGGGCTTTTCAGTGTTGCAGCCGATCTCGAGCCTTATATAATCGTGTAGTACAAACGTCCATCCCCTTAAACGATCCTTGAAACCTTAAACTCTTTAGTATGTCATTACAAAGTACTGGAAAAAGTATCACGTGTGAGTCTAAGAATCTTACGGAATAAATAAACCTGCCGCTGCATATTCATATATATTTCCTCGATATCTTGAAGATACCTTTGAATGACATGCGAAGAGAATAAAAGATAGCAATTATAATTTTTCAATAATTATAACTTTTATGTGCTTCAATATCTCTTTCTACAAGCGATAAAGTTTTGTCGCATAATAATATACCTTTCTAAAACTTCAAACACAACTTGTGATACCTTTCTACGTTGATCTTCGTTGATAAGAATCTCTTTAATTATCAAGTTTCAGTGTTGCGATATGATTAAATATATAAACCTCATTGCTCGCGATATGAATCTACTTTATTAATCAGCAGAGTATTATTTCGATTAGGCTTTTATAATTTTTTTTATTACATGAGTCAGCATGATGTTCATAATATCGCATGTCCAGTATTCCAGGTGTAATCTGTTTGTTGTAATGACGTGCACTTAATTCAACTACAAGGATTTACCGTTGCAACATGTCCGTTATATATTCGCACAAGTTTAGGCCGCGATACCTTTCATTAAAAGACTAAAAAAAAACTTGGTCATTGGGGCATCTCTGAATTAACATTCGCATCTTTCGTGCTCCTTCCGTTATTTATTTTCTTCCGCGAACACAAGATTAATTTGCTTGTGTGTATATTATACGGCGTGAAATTATCCTGTCCCAGCTTCGAGAAAAGAAAGCACCAAGCATTCGCTAGCGTGTCTAACTATATTGCAGATATCTATTGCATTAAATCTTTCTTGTAAAATTGTAAATGTTGTATTAAAAAGAATGAAAACATTTTATTATAGGGGAAAGTCGCCGATACGCCGATATCATATCACTTTGTTTTTGATATATTTCTCTATATTTCTTAAATAAAAGCTAAAAGCAAACTTTGGAAACATAAATACAAACTAGAAAGTATTTTCTATCAGATAACAGTTTTTTATAACGTTTTATAATACTGAATTGTGCAGTAATTAACTTTTCGTAAGATAAGCAAAAATGAACGTCTGACAAAACTGACATAGTAGGCAATGCCATATTCTTTTTCTTTTACAAAAGAGTCATCTGTACAAAATATCTACAATTTAATGTACATATTCTAAAATCCTTTCACTTTCGTTTTATAAATTGTTTTCTGTTAATTTATATGCTTACTTTAAATGCTGTTCTGTAAAACGCAACATGTAGCGAGTATAAAGAATAGATAAGATCACAGGGTCTTAATATCTCGTATGAATTACGAGTCTTTATTTCTTTAATCATTTAAATATGTTTTTTTAATCAATATTGATAAAGTGTAATGTTTAATTTTTGAGAAATGAGGGGTGTTTTCAGAGATTTATATCAGTATCGGCGACTTTCCCCTATTATAAATCGAATATCTTATTTTAACGTTACGACCATAATTCATCCCGTTGTCTCCCATTCATCCGCGTGCATTTATATGCGTAATATCAAGTTTACTTGGCATCAAGGACGCTGCAACGACGATTCGGAACAATGTCGTAGAATATCATTTAATTCGATTTTCTTGGCCTCTGTGAACCGGCTCGACATGTTTCCTTCTGCGGGTTTAAGGAACTCTCTACGCTATCCTCGGTGGCGCGTATTCACGCATTATTTTTGAGCGTATTCGTTCAATTGCGCGTCCGACTAGCGACCGGCAATTTCAAACGAATAACCGACGCGCTTCAGGTCGAGTGTGTGTAACGCGCACGCAGTACGACAGCATGAAAATATCGTAAGCTACACGTCGGAATACTGATTCGGAAATCACGCACGTTTCTATGTAGAATAAGCGTTTTTACGCTACGTTATCTCACATGCGCACTGATACATTCACTCATACGCACGCACGAAACAAACGTGCGTATATGTGCGTTCACCAACGCAATTTCTCTTAGAATCTTTTTGTTCCGGTATACTTTCGACTCGCCTGCGAATTCATGTGCGTAGCGTACGTACTTTACACCGAAGAAGATTTATGCCCATAAAATAACACGCGCGAATTTATACACGCAGATTATGCGAACGCATAAATTCGCATTTATCGCCGCTGATCAGAAAGGTTTAATAAGCGTGTTATTTAAACGTGTAAGATCCATATCTGTGCCGTTGTTTTATATTTATATGGAGTAGTTGAATGTTTTAATAGCTTGTCACATAGGTGAAGAACTTTATAAGAGTAGCCAATAAAAGTCATTTTCTTGTTAAAGTAATTGTGGTATAACATAAGATAATTAGCATTTCATATTATAATTGGTTTTCATGATGGAAAATAGAAATAATACTTGTATGTATTAATCGTCAGGATTAGTTTACAAAAGACAGTTTACAAAAAATTGCAACGACGTATCGTCCGCGATAATATCTAGGGCACCTCTGTAACAGATTAATTGAACGAGCTTTGGTCGTTTGCAGATTTAACTTAGTCACGCAATTATCTGAGAGGAGGATTTCCTGTTTAGGCCATGAGATTAAGTGGGTGGTTCGTAGATACGCTCTATTCTCGCTAGCATCGCGTTGAATTACGCATACTCCGCCTAATACGCAGATTTAACAATTTCGTCGGTCGACTCGAGACGCGCAACACATCTTAAACGCGAGATCATTTTATCACGCGCGTATCGTGTTAACGATGAGAGGATAAACGTGATCGACAGCATGCGGAGCGAAAAAGCTGATCTTCTGTTGTAAATAACTTGCATACATACATTTTACATACGTGTGCGCAAAAAATTGCGCTGACGTCAATGATCCGGCTGCGTCGGACTAAACCAATATTGTTAGAATGCGAGGAAGCTAATAAGAAAATTTTTCAATGATTGATGTTTACATAAACATGCCGCTTAACTTATGCGATTCATCAGGATGCACATGAATAAATATGACATAATATCTGATCCTCTCTCTATCTCCTTCTCTCTCTCTCTAACGACTTATAATACGGCGATTATGCTTACGCAAAAACGTTTGAAGCATCAGTTTTTAATGGAAATGACATATAAGAACATTATACTAGTGTAGAATTTTAATAAAAAATACTATAGTAGAGGAACTTTTTCTAAAATATTTTATTGCAAGTAGCTACGATATCTTTATATACAAGACAAGTTAACTTTTTATTTATTTGTATTTTTTGCTAAACGTTGGAATAGAATTTTGAAATTTGTTTATAAAAACAAGATAGCTATTTTTATAGGAAACAGTCTGGGAAAAAAGTTTCTATTTAATTATATATATTTATATTATATTAGGTATAATTATATATAATAAAATTTAAATATGTTATTACATTTATATACACAATTATATCAAGATATTTATAACTCGAATTATGTAAAATTATATTGAAATTAATTTTTTAATAGAGATACAAATTATATATAAACTTATATATAATTGCGCCAAATTAGAAATGATTGCATATATATATATATATATATGCAATACATCTAAACGATAACCAATTTTTCCGATATATTATGAGTTTATTGTTTGATATTGTATGATTACGTGTAGAATTTATAATGTAGAAGATTTATACATATATATTATTACTTTCATATGTACATATTTTATACCGTTCACATAATTTTATTTAATAAAAATTTGGTGTGTTACAAATATATAATCACTTACTTTTATAACTTTATTAATAGTATATTTTAATGTTCATTAATTTTAACATATTGATCACATATTTAATCATGTACATATACATTATATATATATATATATATATATATATATATATATATATATAATATGCATAATACGATGTAATTATATAATAGATAGAATATATAGCAAAAACAACTTTATATATAATATTATTTAAATCTATTTATGTATTATTACATTAGGTCAAAATCCATACATAATTATATTTACAAAAATTTATCTATTTCTATATATATCTATAATTAGACGTAAACTTTTTTTCCAAGGAGTGTTTCCAAAATAACAATTAACTAAATGTTAAACTACAAGTTTTACATTTAGAATAAATTATTTATATTTTCTATTATTATCACAAATCTATATATACTCCGTTTCAATTAATTCTATTTTAAGCTTCTTTTATCCTGCTTAAGAATTACATTGGTAATCGTGATTAATTCCTTGAAAGCGTGAGTCATCTAGCGTGTGAACTATTTTTAAATAATAATGATATTACATAACATTAAAATTCATAAAATTTTTACGTAATGTTTATTTTTACGCGAATCTATTATGAAATGGAACATTTGGCAGTATTGAAGGACTAATATAATCATAAGACGTTAAGGCAATGGAATGATTTCAGCGAGAAATCACATAAAATATATTCAGTGGCCGATGTAACCCGACACGTCGTATTGTAAGATTACGTAAATCACGTTAAGGAGCACCTTGCCTGGAAGGAAACCCATATATTATCCCGGCCCTAATATGCCCGTACGTGCGTGCGTCTCTGATGATACCTGGCTCCTTAAGATGACGCGATATCAACCCTTCCACTCGTCCTTTGTCTTGAGCGTCTTATTTCCGGCTTACGTCCATCATGTACAACTCTGTCATAGTATAAATAATATAGCTGACGTCACTTATTACAATATGTGTATAACGTGAGAGTTTACTCACGTGCATTAACATAAGTGTTTTAGCACCCGTTTAGGTAATATTATTCAACTTGTTTGAGTAACATTATTCTAATAAAATAATATTGTTTTAAGGAATATGTTTGCTTCTTTGATAATTGATCATTTTGATTGTGTATGAACGCTTCGACTTATTTATATTCTATACAAATTGCATATGTATATTTTTACAAGCGATGCATAAGCATCTGCAGTGCAGATTAAGTATCTAATTATTTGTGATGATATTCGCTCATTATGCAAAGTTTGCTTAACAAGTTGCTAACGTAAATTATTTAATTCTTTTCCGACAACGCTTCTACGAGGAATTGATTAGGGAAGTTATCCAGAGACGCTGTTGAGAACCGCTGTCCCGTTTTGCGCGACAAGAACCTGCGGCAAAGGGTTAAAGGAAGGGAGTGTAACTCTCCGTTATCTCGGCGTGCTTCCGTCGAGCGGCGGGCCCGGGGGCGGGGACGGTTTCTCGAGGGGTAGTAGAGGTACCGGGGGCTAGTTCTCCGGAGTCAAAAGAGGTCCGCAACGTTTTCATGATTTTCCCAGGCTAATTGTTATGCATGGCGCGCATCCCGGCCATTTAGCCTTTAAACTCCTCGACCGCCTCTCTCTTTCTCCGTGTTTCTCGCCTTCTCCTTTGTCCATTCCCTCGCTCGTGCCTCTCCCGTTCTCCCTTTCGCACATACTCGTACATTTGAACGTGCATGTGCGGCCTCCGACGTATCTTTCCCTCTTTCATCCAGGAATGCCCAGCCGCCTTCGTCTCCGTTTGTCTCACGGAATATCGCCTCCCTCCCGCCCGGCACAATTTTCCGACCGTGCCAGCGAATCTCACGTTTCTCTACGTAACACGCCGCATCTCCTTATTTTTTATTCCGCCCGGCGACACCATGATAAGAACGCGCACGTGCTTCCGTATCCTTCCGAGAGCCCCGTCTTTGGCGAGGGGATGACGAGCGACTTGCTCGCGGCTAAACGTGTCTTCAAGAATTACTGAGATTCTCTAATTCTTCTTACAATTGACGAGCGCGTATTTAAATCCTTGCATGCGAATTCCCTCTTCAGCTTGTATAAAATGAGAATAGTAATTTTGTTGCGAGACGAGTAAATGAAAACAAATCAAGAAATATCTTTCACATGTCGAACATGTAGCAAAATGAAGTTATATTCTTCGTTCTCTTTTTTGCGAAAGTAAATAGAGTATTGCATTTCTCGGTGCACGATATAAATTAGACTAACGTATCTATAAATCGTTGCTTTTATTCATCTTTGAATGAATATATTAAATATATTTCTTAAAATTTATTTGACACCGTTGCGGTGTCAATTACACCGAAGTTAGCTCGCTAGATTATTGATAGATATTTGCGTTTCACGAGAACTGTTCATTATCTCGGTTATTGCATTGAAATATAAATTGCAGATATCATAAAATGTAAACGTTCGTTTATAAACAGCACAGTTTATTTCGCAATTAATGGACGCGTCGCGGCGGCGCGCAATTTGGTCATCGTGATTTTACAGCGTGGCGCGCACACATATACAATACAATCGCGCTTGTTCTTCGTTTCGCGCAAGGCTGCGCGGCAATACTTTCGCGAGCGTTCTTTTATCTGACGATGCAAAACATCGTTATTCTTTAAATCGCGCCTCCAGGAATCATTTTACGTTACACAAACGTACCGCTGAATTATTAAACGTACCGCCGTGCCGTAGATCGGTCATCGCGGTTTTCCTCGTGAAACGCACGCGGACATCGGTTGCGTGAGCAATGCAGTATTACTGTAAACTCTCGTGCGTTTCTCGGTTTGTCCCGCGCGTCGTGTGCACGGCATAACCAGCGTCGCGTGACGTCTCGCGTTCTAGTCGATATACCTCGCGGCGAGTGAAGACATTAAATAACAAAGCGCGTATCGGTACGCGTCGACGTGAAGTCCGATTCTTGCGCGCGACAACGTTCAACACTGGTAAAATGTCTCCTTTTCACTTTCTCTCTTTCCGTTTGCTGCATCGAGAAGCGAAGAATAATAGCGAGGAATTGCTGTCTCGTAAATTGTCAAAATTTTTCTTTTGAATGTCTAAATTTTTTGTTTAAAGTTCCTTTGTCATTTAAATGCTTTCTTTTAGATTTTGAAGAGGTACATTATTAGAAAATTTGCGTTAAATTTGACACATTTCATATGTCCCCAAACAGTTCACTCAAATTATTATGTTAATTTGACACAAGATGAATACGTTAGAAAGTAACAAATACATTATGTAAAAATTAATACAAAAAATGTAACGTTTTGAAACAATTTGTGGAAACATATTTCTTCAGTAAAATTAATAATTATAATATATTAAATTAACAAGTACCGAGAGAAAACGAAATAGTTGTGGCAACTATATTTTTGACAACTCTGTAATTTATCTGGCACTAGTTTTATAAGGTAACAAAAACTAAAGTAGTATTAAATATCATAAAAATATAGTAACAATATATGTCAATTATTAATGTTATTATTAATAGTGAAATAGCGATTCAACTATCATTACACAGTTATATAGACTTTATACAAATAAGATATAATTACTACATTTTTTTAGTTTAGATAAATATTTTTTTTAAGTGAAGCATAACTAATTAATTATTGTTGAGATGACTTGAAAAAAAACTTTATTATTATTACACGACTATTTTTCTGTAGTTTTTTCTGTAGTTAAACAATTTATTATAAATGGTTTATATTACTACATTTTCTTAGTTCGTATTACTTATAACGTTTTTTACTGTATAAAAGAAGTATAGCAGATACCACGATAAAAGTTAAGTTTATCGATGCTTCTGCTGTAGTTGATCGAAAGATGACCGAAGAGAGCGATGTACCGAAAGGATTAAAATCTGATGGGGTAGACTTAGGTAAGGGATTAAACAGATTCCATTTCATCCATCTATACCGCGTACAAGGGCGCGTGTATTTACGCGTATATTTGGGCGGCGGGCGCCGTAATTCGAGGCATAATTCCTCGTTTGACCGTGCGATTTATCGTCGTTGCCAATGCATACGTCAACGCGATAGTTTCCCCGGCAGCGTACGAGGTATAAAGCGAGGCCCGTCATTTCCTTTGTGGAGACGCGTTGTGCCCGATGCTAAGTTTAGCGTATCACAGCTAGGCTGCCTTCAATAGTAAATGACACTCGGATGCGGTAGTTTGCTGTGTTGTAACGATGACGATTTGCGACGCGACGCGTTGACGTGATGCTTAAGGGAACAATGAGGCGCGATGCGTTATCTTTACGGGATGCGTTACGACGTCACTGATCTGCATTTAATGCAGCAGCGAGCAGCATCGGCGATCGCCGATCTGCAAGCGTTTCAGAGTCAGCGTGGAGATAAGTAAATAATTTTCGCTTTCTACGCGTCTATTTTAACTCATGCTATTTGTGCGCTATTTTAATTCGTTTTTTGAAATTATTCACGATTCCTGTCAACGATATCATTATTCATGATATAGTCAACAGGAAATTCATAATACTTTGACTCTTGTGTAATTATGCCAGTCGAATAATGAAAGAGCTTATCATAGTGACAATATGAAGAGAATACATTTATTTTCATTTAATATTAAATTAAAAAGAAATTTTGTATAGAGTCATAAAAATCCATATAAACGTAACATCGTGCGTATTATTTTCGAAAGCAAAATATTTTAAAATCGTCGCGTTTCATACGCAGAATTCTCTCGGTCAAATTCTGGTAATTTAATACACCGTTAATGCACCATTAAAAATCTGCGATACAAATAAATTACGGCAACATAATCCGGGGAGGCTCACGAACGTGTGGCTCGGCATAAAATCGCTTTCGTCTCGTTTCATTTTTGATACTCGACTCCCTCGGCCCCGACACTGCGTAATTACGACATCTAAACGATTTACGACGGAGGTGTGACGGCGAGGGAGGAGTCCTCCGGCGTCGCGACGCCGCTGCCGGCGCGTACAAACCGCATCACCGCGACGCGGTCCTCGGGGAAGGGTTGAGCGTGTCCGGTCGGGAAATAACTTTCTTACCTACTTACGCCTTCATCTCCTGGCGCCGACTAACTACGAAACGCCTCGAAACCCTCTGCTTCCTATCGCATTGTCACGCGGAGGAAGACGCCGTTGTCTTGCCGGCTGAGCTCTTGTTTCGCGTTCGACAGACCGCGACCTCCGTAAAGTTTCGACGGTTAAGACACGTCCGAAGTTCCGATGATCGTCGCGAGATCAGGAAGCGACGTTCTCGAAGTGAGATTCATGTGTGCGGTCTTTGCCCTGACTTGCTTTTGATCGTAATGAGCGTTTGAGCGCCGCGGTCAATGAGAATGTCGGCAATATCATTAATCGAGGCCGGCAATAATCTCGGTGATAAACCTGCACGGCTGCGTTGTATTTTAATTAAATGTTTATAGGTATTAATTTCAGTTCCTGATTAATAAGTATAATTAAAATTAAATAAATATACCAGTCGCGCAGTTGTATTATCCGGCGGATTGTCACTTCGTTTTCTATATGATTCTTTTGTCAATCATAAATATTGGAATTTTTGGTCGCATGCACATTGTCTTATTATTTTTAATTGCTAATCGAATATATCGATAATATTTAGAGTCAATCTAATACAAAAGTTGTATGTAGCAAGTGTAACTTATTGTTTAATTAATTAAATCAGAATGCAGTGATCTCGAAATAAAAGAAGAAATATTATAAAAAATATGTATTTTTATTAATAAGTTTAATATAAGTTAGATAGCTGCTTGATGCGATCGTTAGCTAATTGCAAATATTGCAAATGCAATGGACATTTTCCGCACTTTGATTATAAAATAAAGTGTATCTAAAACTACTGATCGGATTTAAAGGTCGTTACATTTAAGACGGACGATGTGTATCGATGCTTAAATATTGCTATGAAGTATAATAAGAATCGGGTCACGAGTTTATAACTGTATATTCTTGGCTATTAAAATGGAACCATGGATAAATTCCATATATATTGTCGTATATATTGCAAACATATTGATATATGAAAATACGGTGTTATTTTAGTGATACACTCGTGAGAACATTGTTAGACAGAACAGATAAAACAAGCGAACATTGACATTTAGCCTTTAGCACAAAAGTCGGTAATTACAGTTTCACGATTTGTTCGATATTTTATTAAGATTGAAAAACATGTGTCTTGAGATTGAAAATTTAAACGAATTTTATTGAAACATGAAATTTCGATACGAGACTTGTCTCAAGAAATAACGGAAATTTCCCGCTCAATAAGAAATAACTTTGGAAACAGCTGTTTTGTTAATGATCATGTATGTATTTTTATACAGTCTATTTTTAGCCTTTTTTACTATGCATAGTTTCGTAATTGTACATTATTTCAAATAGAATCATTCATATGGAAGATTAATGCAGCGGCTTCAACATTAATCTTCTTCCACCGAAGCAAAAAACATAGTTTCGCAAACATTGAATAATTTCCGCATATAAAGAATGAACGTCAGCTATACGTTGAAATGATAAGTTATTGTTATTTTCTATGGATCAAAATCACGATTTACAATGAAAAATTAATATCGATGTAGGTTCAACTTTGATCAGAGCAACGCGAAAAAAAAAAACAAAGAAAAAGTCTGCAAGTAAGGAGTCAGTCGTGCATGGAAATCGCCGCGCCACATGTCATATCGATAATCGTCGGTCTTTCTGCATAAGAGAAGGCAAGGGCTGTCGTGGGGTCGCGCACGTGGGACACGCAATCTCCGCTGCCGGCCATTGTTTATTATTCGTAGCACATGTGCAACTCGAACGAACTCGCGCGAGTGCCCGCGTAATGAATCGTATTTTCTAGCGTGTATATCGCGCGCGGGCGACACTCGTGTACAGCACGCACGCATATGCGTGTCGTACATGCGCCGAATGCCCAGCGCTGCACCGATAATCGTATTTGCCAAGCCGCACACCTGCCACGAGTCTTCTTCGCGTATATATTTTACTTGTCGACCCGCTTTTCAAAGGTATTAACTCTTCTCAATTTGGCATGTAAAATCCTGGCAAGAGGAGAAAAGATACATCGACATATCATCCAATTAAAGAAGCGTTAGCGATCATTCATAAACAATTTATGCAAAAAGACTGTTGTTTAAAATTATAATTGATAAACAACTGATGCAATAAAAATGCATCGTTGCGGAATATTATTTTGGTATCGTCGAAGTTGCGCATTTAATTATTAAGTTACGTGACTCATCTGTATATTAATAATTCGATTAATATTTTGCAGTTTTACATTCCGTTGGTTAAAATTACGCAGATAAAGCGTTTGGTAAAATATCAACATTAACATGGAATTTCCTTAACTAATTCTTCCGTGGCGCTTCCTCGTACGTTTCTTTTATACTTTTATGTGTAATTTTGTTAGGTAGTTCTGTTAGTTTTCATTACCTTATGTACTTTGTAAGCAAGCTTCTTAGGATATAGCATACGCATACAGTTGTTTCAGATTGCCAATAACGTACATACATTAGGAAACATTACATACACTAAGGTACATTTGCCTGCTGGACAGTTAATGGAATTAAATACGGGAGATACGAGGTATGTCAGCGGGGAAAACAGTTATGCCCAATGGTACGAACCGATAACGGTATTTAAACTGGGCTTAGCAGCATTCAACATCTGTTACAAGTTTCCTCCGCATGGGTATTTCTCTGTATCCTTATCGTTATGTATCTATTTCGCGAAAATTGTTACGCCATGCCGATTAGCTCTGTTACCGCCGGTAATGATTCAGTTAAAAATTTTAATCAATCTGAATTGTGCTTACGTGAGAGGGAGTGCATAACTGTCCCTCGTTAAAAATATTTACATTGCGGAACGTGTCGCGCACAAGTTACTACAACCGCGTTCATAAGAAATTTAATAGCACCTTAAAGAAACGAGAAGGCCAGATAAACGGAGGCTGTTTTGTATTTACTGTACATGTCCTTCGTCGCGCTGCACAGGTACTTTAGTTTCGGAGTTTCTCGTAATTCTTCGGATTTATCCGTGAGACAATAGGCATAGATAATGAGTTCTGCGAAGTCGTAATCCAGAGAATTTATCATAGTCGCCAAATAACAAATAATTATAAATCCGCCGGTCTTCCTCATATTTTTCGCGAAGACAGAAAGTATCTTACGAGGAAGTTTCCTGTAGTCAATTCTATCGAAGAGTAACACGAGATAGAAGATTTTACCTCGATTGCATCGGCTGTGGAATCCCTACACGCAATTTCACATTCGGATGCAACAATGAAAAGATTCGCGAAATGTTTAACATAAAGTTATAAAAAAAGATGCGGAAATCGCTTGTTTAAAGAGCGAATGATAATAGTATATTTCTCTAAGCTGTAAATTCATTTATTATTAATTCGTAGAACGAAAAATTTATGTTGGTTCGCGACAGTGCGAATCCTCGTTCATCTCGAAGAAACGCAAATAATCTCAAGCGACAAGTAGCCATTCCGTTCATGCGCGTTTCCCGCGGCTGTCCCATTTATTATCCCGTGACTATCGTGCGGAAACGACGCGGTTCTCGAGCACCTCGTACGTTTATATCGCGCGGCAGGCGTTAACTTCGCGCAAAGAGTAGCATGCAAATTTCCCGACGGCAAATATTGCGCTTTCAGTCCGGCAGAGTCTTGAGGGACCGTCGGATACGTAGGCTATACGAGGAGAGCAGAGAAGACGGAAAGTCGCAGAGGGGAAGAAGAGAAAATAGATGGAGCGCGTACACCTTTCTAAGCGTGCGTGTCGACGCACGCTCGCGTATTTTCTCGTAATCCATAGCATTGCGTGCCTCGATAACGCGCCGACCGGCCGACAGCGGTATTTTATGGTCTTGCACCTTCTCGCCTGTCCCGGGCTCTTCCTTTCAGCACCGATATCTCCGCGTTTGCATTTACGTTAAGGTCACCCGCCCACGTGCGCGCCGACGTTACTTCAGCATCGGCGATCGGTGACGTGATACGCCGGTTTTACTGTTATTACGTTGCTTCTTAAAACAGACTTAGATCTTAGGTACTTGATAAGATCGAGATGACATTAACTATCGATTATATAAGTTAGAGACTTGCTAACGAATGAGCAGTTTAGATTCGCGCACGTTACGCGATGAATTATTGCGATTTGCGAATGCACGCTCGATATTGCTTTGATCTATTATTTCTTCTCGAGGTTATTTAAAAAAATTTTTTTTTTGAAATATTGCAATTGATATTTAACGTTTTTGAAAGTGACGACGATGTCGAAAATCACTGAAATTTCTGGCGATCGAAAAAAATCTTAAAAATGTGAAAGACATTAAATATGTGCGCGCGCGCGCGCGCGCGCGCGCGCGTGTGTGTGTGTGTGTGTGTGTGTGTGTGTGTGAGAAAAAGAGAGAGATATATGATATTACACATTACATAAGTGTCGAGAATTTTTGTAATCGTGATCTTGTAAAGTCGTAAATCTTGAGAGCATATAAGAATTAAAATTAAACAAGAGAGCATGATACAAATGACTTTGTAAAAGAATCATTTTTTAATGGTGTAACACGATCGTTTATCGTTAATATTTCACGTAATGTAAATGCATAAAAATATTGTATAAACGAGAGTGCGCGTTGGCTTTATTGTAAATCGCAACTGTATTTAATCCGCAATATCGTATTCTACATACCTATCGTGCCGGTGATGAATTCCTTGCATTACTGGCGTTTTGCCATCAAGTTATGTAACGCGTACGTGTGTATCTGATGTGTAACATATTAACCGCCAACGATTCGTTACGATAATGCGGTCTTTTAATATTTCGGCCAGCCATCGATAATTTCCCTGTATTGAAAAATTCACATCGAAACGCGTGCGACTCGACTATTTTGTTTTATTTTCAGCGCAATTTCAACAATGTTGCTGCTTTTCTGCGTGCAACATCAAGAATAATGCATTTTTTCGTAAGATGACATATTTTATAGATTTATAATTATAGATTTATAATTTGCTTTTTCAAAGGAATCGAATGAATACATTGGAAAAAAATTATATCAATTAATTGAATTCTCAACACATAACGAAAAGTATTTATTTTTTCATTTAAATTTCTTAAGAGAAAATTTAATTTAATATATTGTTTGAAAGCAGGATTACAAAATTTCTCCAATTTATTTCTGCAAAATTAATCATTTTCAATTGCAATACAATTGCAAGAGTATGTGTTCTTGCAACATTGAAAGGGACGATCAAAACAAAGGCGACATTAGTTCACGTCCGTCAGTATTTAGTCATGCTCTCTAAACCATTCTGACTCTGATACGATATGAGTACTTGTATCGATCGTAAACGCAGCATTGCTTGATATCATAAACCTACATCGATACGTTTGGTTCCTGTATTAGACATGCTGCTAGTTCCGTTATGTATTCATCAATCACAGCATTTGTACGAGAGCATTGATTTGTTGTTGCTGCAACATCGCGACATGATTGTAAATAGTTCTTTTGCTGAAAGACGTTAAATACATAGATATTCAAGTAAAAAGGATTACATATATGAAAAGTTATTGATAGATCTCCTAAAGTCTCTTCTCAAAAATTAAACATTGCATTGTATGTTAATATTGAAAATATGATCTGTTTAGATAATTAAAGAAATAAAAATAATTTATATTAAGATGATTCATATTAAGATAAATCATGAGATAGTAATCTAATCTATTCTGTCTTCTACATTGTCTCCACTACATGTTTACGTCTTACGGGATAACATAAAGTATACGTATGCGTATAAATCAACAAAAAACATTCTACATGGAAATGAAAGGATTCTAGAAGTTCTCTAAAGTTTTCAGCTTTTATTATTATTTTATTATTATATTATATTATATTTTTAGCTTTAAGAAATATGAACCAAAAACAAAGCGTGCGCGCGCGCGTAAAATTTTTAGTATTTATAAATAGTTAAAAGTAATGTTCGCTGTCATGCACGCGAAATAATAAAGTAAATAATTAAATTATATTCGGTTATACAAACAACGATCTTATCTGTCCGACGCAACAGAGATAAATAGTTCATCCCGGTAATAACCAAGTCCGCATAGAACGTAAGCGACTATAAATACCGGCTATCTTATACACGGCGATGCCGATGCTAGCCGATGCCGCGATTGTATCATACTGATTATAGTGTAACGCCATGGCGCGGCCTGCATTTCGCTCTCTCCGATTCCGCGGCGGAAGCGATGCGGTAGCAAAATAAAAAAGTGCGGGAGCCTGGCAGCGAAAGTTCCCAGGTGATTGGTCGTGGGAAATATCGCGGTTAGGAAGAGGCTGATAAAGTGGATCGATGAGTCGATATATAACGGACAGAGGAGGGGAAGTATCGCGCGGCTGGTGTGAGAATTTATGTGGATATAAACAGACGAAAGTTTTGCGGGGATGCATGAATGGCGGCGCGGCTCGATGTGGCGCGGCGCGGGCACGCGTACGTGAAACAGAAAGAACAAACAGGACCGCGCGCGCCGATCGCCGATATCGGAAAAATTAACGGGCAAAGGGCCGGAGTGACGGGCCATTAAATTGAAATCAGCGATCCGATCGAAGTCAGCGGGCGTCACTTCGCGAAAGTTTTTAATCGAGGGGGCGGTTGTTCCAACATAGACGGCTATAAGCTGCGTCTCTCGTATGCTTCGCGATTGAAAACTTAGAAAATAGAATATTAACTGTATTCTATAATAGGCAGGTTGGTCATTAAAAGGATATGAAGGACCGAAGTTGACGTATCGAATATATATGGCGTAGAATAAGAGAAGGTAGATTTTTCAAAAACCGTTAGAATCCTTTTATGTTGCCGGAAACTTTACTGGACAGAATTAAATTATGAAAAAATGAAAACAGTAATTTTCTTATCGCTTCTCTCTCTCTCTCTCTCTCTCTCTCGCCTCCATTACCTTATATCAAATTATTATATCAAAACAAATTAAACATTAAATGATATGAGCCATTATTTGATTTGATTGACGTTCAACAAAATTAATTAATCAAAAGAAAATAATCAGATCGTTTGCGTATAAATTAATCGATTTGCGTATAAATTGATTAATCGCACTTGTTCCCCCTTCCCCACACAGAAACTTAAAAACCATCGATTAATCTAATGAATCCTTATAGCGCAGAGCGCAAGCTAAATTGCTCTGAGTTTGAACTTTGACACTGAGCGATGCAGTCGCTCGATCGAAAACAGATCGGCACTGAGGACTGGATCGCGTATGAATGCGCGCATCGCGCAAATGCACACCCTTCCAACCCTTAATGCCAATGACCTGCTCGCTTATAGGCGCAAAGTCCTAGCTATATCTGACCGTCTGTATGTTGCCTATTCTTAGCACGAGGAGCTCCATATGCATACTATATATCCTCGTACATACTATATGTCAAGGTGTACACTCTTACGTGCGCAATGCGCGAAAATACGTCGGTCGTGTGGGTACCGATAATTGATGTGACGCGTATTTTCAAGACACAACGCGGACAACTGATTAATCCCAAAAAGTTTTATCTTTCAGTGAGTATCTGAATTTTTCTAATTGTCTTTGCAGATGTCGATTGATTATTTAAAGATCTCTGTTTATATATATATATATATATATATATATATATATATATATAATTTTGGAGAACACGAAGAGAGAGATTAAAAGCATGTTAAATTATTAATCGCGCGAGTAGTGCACTGTGTAATTTGATTAAAGAATTTTTTTTAAGTAGCAATTGTATAATATATTATTTTGTTACTCTGCATAGCTTTTAAAGTCTAAATTATGTAGATACATAAGATATAGTGTTTATAAGATTAATAATGTATATAAATTTGAGGAAAAGAGAGATTATTTGTGTGTATGTGTGTGTGTGTGTGTATAAAAAAATATTGGGAGATTGAGATTATATTATAATAAAATAGTTCCTTAGAATTAAAAAATATATTTTATATTTTATTTTTAATCTTAAGTGAAAGTATTTTGTTATAATTTCATGTATTGATACGTATATACGTACGAGAATCGCGTGTTTGAAATAATAATAAAAATTTTATACTTGAGATTAAAAAGAGCTGAGTAGTATATTTATTTCTTCCAAGTATTGTCTTTATTTTATTATTTTCGAAAATAAGTCAGATATTTATAGTAACAGGTATTCTAGGATATTGAAAACTCAGCTGTTATATCTTAATGCCGTGAAATAAATTTTTAATAGATTGCCTAAATAGATAAATATAATTAGCGATTTCAAATTAGACAAAAATACTTATTATCTTATTTTTTATCTCCTTATTATTTTAATGTATATTTTAAATGATGAATCTATTTTATAATGACTGCGAAAATTTTGAATTTAGTACAAATAAGAGAGATCAATAGATTTGTTCGTTTTTTTAAATAAAATAACGTAGATTACAATATATCTTGATTATATGAATATCTCGAGTTTATAGAGATGCCTAACTAGCGGATGAACTTTAAGTCGTGCTGTTCATCTCTTGTCATTTCACGCGAATTGCGAAACATCGCGAAATGGATGTTGCCGCGCATTATTACTCGCGTTACAATCGCATTTCGTGGTTCATGAAAGACGCGGTCGTAAGTTACACAGGCAGCAGGAAGAGAACCGTCAGGGCCATTTGATAAGCAACCGTGTTCATTATTGCACATTAGCCCAGTTATCGTCACGTCCTCTCTGTACCTCCTACTTCTAGCTTGTTACGTCTTTGCTGCGTCCAGCGACGTGAATTCTACACTCCGGAATGGAATGCCTTAATTGGCATGCGTATTATAGCTGTAAGATATTATTCTCATCTGATTAATTGCGCCTGAAATACTTTGCATCTATCTCTATCTTTTACACATTTACGTACTTGAATAATTTACATAAAAATGAAGTAAATATAAAAAAAAATTAGATTTATTATATGATAACAAAGTAGAATATCCGCTCACTTTTGTTTTTTATTGCAGCTAAAACTATTTCGAAGGCTGGAAATTATTCAGATGTAAATTATCCAATGATCAAGTGTAAAAAAAAATTAAATAAAAAAAAAATTTTTTTCTACTTTTGCATTTATTATATTAATTAAAATTGGCCAGAAGTTAGCTTAATGTTTCAAGATTATTATATAAATAAATTGTAATATAGTGTTTATTATACACACGCGCGCGCACCCACATCACACACCTTTATATTTATCTATTTAGGCAATCTATTAAAAATTTATTTCACGGCATTAAGATATAACAGCTAAGTTTTCAATCCTAGAATACCTGTTACTATAAATATCTGACTTATTTTCGAAAATAATAAAATAAAGACAATACTTGGAAGAAATAAATATACTATTCAGCTCTTTTTAATCTCAAGTATACATATATATATATATATATATATATATATATAGAGAGAGAGAGAGAGGGATTTTATAATTTTTTCTAAAAAAAATAGAGC
The DNA here is from genome assembly GCA_037157785.1 of Cephalotes varians. Taxonomy (NCBI): domain Eukaryota; kingdom Metazoa; phylum Arthropoda; class Insecta; order Hymenoptera; family Formicidae; genus Cephalotes; species Cephalotes varians. The sequence continues at coordinate 565,039 of JANQDE010000080.1, forward strand.
GCGCCAAAAGCAGATTTTTTTTAGGAGAAAAAAGCGAGCTAGGAATATATTGTGTAACTATCATCTATATTTGATTCTCTATGATACTTATAAGATCAGGAGTCACGCGCGATAATAGCTTCCCTTGGCGATAAAAAGAGGCTGTTGGCCGTATATTTGCACTTTGCCGGAAACCGTCCCGAATTAAAAAAGGAGATATAACAAAGAGTCCTTTCTTCGTAGGTCGTCCTCCACTTTTCCTTCCAGGATCTACCAGTGAAAAGTAGAGAGCGTCGTTAGCGCCGTCCTCTTTATCATAAATTTATTTTTCATGTTCACAGTTTACTTTCACGCAAAGATAGATGCGTTACGTAGAGTAATTTAAGAAAATAATAAGAATTAGGGCTCTTTAAGCATTTTACACGAATACCTTTAATAAAATGATATCGTAATATGTTAGTAATATAAGCCAGTTAAACTTTCTGAATTCGTAACCTTCTCAGTCCAGTTACTGTTGGAGTATCTAAATACATAATTAGAAGTGAGATATTTACGACGCAAGTATAAGACCTTAGATTCCAATTAGCATAATCCGCGTGCAACCGCTCTTTATCACGCTGGTAAAGCGGTCTCCACGCGTCACACTCGATTAAGTGGCCGTCAACAAGTGCATTGCAACTTCTATGATTTCAGTCACGACACTTTCGTAATATTAAATTAATTTAGGAGGACAAGGCAAGTTAAATACTGTAGAGAATATGTAACAAAGTAATACATGTACATTCTTAGTACGTAAAACAGTTCATAAGTTCGATGTGCACTTATATTCCTACATTTGTAATCATTTATACTTGTATAATAATTTTTTACATTTTCTTTAAAAAAAAAACTGTGCTTTCTATGAAACAAATAAAAACAGAAATTTTATTTAATCACGCGATTATAGATTGCAATTTAATTTCCGCTAAGTTCACCAATTCTCCGCACACTTGATTAAATAGTCACCAAGATTCACGGGATTTATTTGCACACATGTTTCCATGTAATACCAAGGTGGAAAACATGCTCCTGTTCTCGCTGAGAGTCAATAAGCTACACACGCTAAAAAGGATTGTCGCAAGGGGTACCGTGGAACGCCGTGTTTAATGAAAACAATCCTAGTTTATAATTCGCAATAAGTCTCGTGGCGCCGTTCCCGTTATCGCCGAATTCTCTCACCTCGATTCAGAGGGAGGAGGACCGAGAGGGTCGCCTTGGCTCCTAGAAGTGAATTGGCGGGTACGTTCTACGAGATGACATGAGCTGAGAGGATGGGTTTACGTAGGAGGATGGGTTTGAGTTCCCAGAAGGGTTGAAGAACCCAAGGTACACGGCGCGCAGGGGGTGTGGTGCGGCGAAGAAGGATGGCGATGGGGAGAACGACTGTCACGCGAAATGAGGTGCACGGTGGTGAGGAGGCGAGACGTGGGTGGCGGAAGGGCGCGAGCCCCTTTTCGGGGACTATTAGCAGTTTAGCTTCTACAAAAGCCTTCTAATTGTACATGAAATTTGCTCAGAGAGAGAGAATACACCTTCAAGAGCGACAATATACCTCCTTGACACAATGAGAAAGAGAAAAAGAGAAAGAGAAAGAATGTGTATGAGAGCGGAAGGGAGCAGGAGACACGTGTCGATGTGTACTGGAAGGGGTGAAGAAACTGATGGCGAAAGAGGAACAGAGTCAGTTTATTCCTCGGGCGTTTGTTAATTTGCCACGCGAGCACATTATGGCTGCTTGGTCGTTCCAGCAAACAGAAATGAGAAAAGTCGGGGGTTTCGTAGCTTCGTAGTAGATATGGATGTCACCCGGTGTGTCTTATTGTCAGCGTGATGAAGGGAAAATGTGGCGGAGTCGATGAACTCCGGATCTTGCGACGGAAGGAGGGTTTAAAGTATTGCTTATTAATATCAAAAGCTACACTGACTTTTCTCATTGGTTCATTGAAATTTTAAGCGATTTAGGAAATAACAAAATATAGAATTAAAATGACATTAATATTTTTGAAATTATTACATGAAATTGATATTTTTTTAAATATTTTATAAAATTATTATATTGTATAATAATAAAAATTAATTAGATATTAAATAAAAATGAATTGCTTTTACTTTAGCTATTATAAAATTGTTTTAATTTTATTAGTTATTATAAAAAAGTTCGATTTATTAGATATTACAATGTAATAAGACAGAATTCAAAAGCTTTTATTACATTAACATAGATTATTGATTCTATTTTGTACCAAAAAGAAATTGTTGAGAAATAATCATATTGGTTTTGCAAATGCTATGAAGAAAGTAATAATATAATTTATTATATTTTATGAGTATATATTTATTATTTTACTAGATATTATCCGTTATGTTTGAAAATATATTTAAATTTTGCTGTTTCGCAAGAGTGACGCATAGGTATATGAATAAGATATCTGACTTTTTTCAATACGATCCAGCCGGTCATTATCATTAAGGGACTCGCCGTTGGATCGGCGAGAATTTGTCGAGCGCGATGGGCGAAAGAAAAGGCGCTCCGGATTCGGATTTTTCATTAAGGAGACGTCGACTCAGCTATTCGGTTGCCCTCCCCTGCGGGAACCAACAAGCGATGGCATCGAAAGGGGAATGGCCCCAGCCTCGTGGTATAATATGGTGGATTAATACGCGCAAAATCTGCCACCTAAAAGTTATTAATGACTGGCGCTGCCTCGCTCGGCGACGCGTCAAAGATTTTATAAAGGAGGGGTTCCAACCCTCTGGACCACCCGACGACGTGGCTCGTCCATTCTCCAAGCCATCGAGAGAAAGACAGTTGAGAAGTCGACGCGGTTGTTAAGAAAGCAATGTCTCATGTTTTATATCTTATTTATTAATACACATAAAAATACAATATAAGAATATCGGATTATCGCAATTTATTTCTTAACGACTGATACGGAAACTGTTATTTTATGTAAAGCATATTTCCATGTCAGCTAATCTCAACGTGCTAAATTCAATCCTCACGATTACATCGAACAAGATTCGCGTATCACATCTGTCGAGCGATCGATAACTTTTAGTAGATTATCAGCAGCTCTTTAATGAATCTCTGATACAGGTAGCTGTCAATGATGACGGCATCATCGGTGATTCGCGCAGTTGTCGAACGAAATCGACCGGGTGGCCGACTGACAGAAATACGAGTCGTTTTCATTTTTAATCTTATCGCCGACACGGAAAGTCTATTAGGGCCGGTATCTGGCCACACGTATTTTTGACCCGGACGACGGCCAGGCGCCTGAATCTAGTCGACATATTCGATTGCGTGGCAGCTTTCGGTATCGTATTATTTAATGTGGGGGACATAGTTCACAAATTCCGTAATAAACGGGAAATATAATTTAACATTGGGTATAGGACGCCGGATAAACGTTGATGGAATTCAAAAGGGGCGTTGTAAATTGACATAATTGATATGTCGATTATTGAGACAACTAATGGAAAATACAAGTTTTGATTTCTTCGATATTCTTCGAAGAAATATGCATCTTTTATTTTTTTCCTATTTGATATCGAATATTTTCAACAATGAAGGAATCGCAGTATCCGGAACATTCACGTTAGATTTCCAGAATTTGTTACAGCTTACATTTCCGTAATTTTTTTCTTTTATCTTTGATTATTCACCCGGTTATTTATTGCAGCTTTATAAAAATAGATAAAAGACGAATATAATTAATGAATAATGTTATAATGCTTTTAAAACGCAATGCGGTTGAAACGCAATCGAATAAATGTCAAAAATAAATATTCGTTATACCCGTCGTCATCGTAAGATACATGTTATGAACTTGTGAAAGTTTAAGTAAAGTTCGATCGTATGAGTAACGCCGTGAATATCTAAATAGTGTAATTGCATAGCATAAAATAACAGATAGATTTGACTGACAATGAAGGAATAAGAAATTGGAAGGAAGAAATGCCATGTGTCACAATGCACGAGCACAAGAATCAATAATGCAAATTTTTAAAGAAAATTTAATATATAAAATGTCGGAACATTACGGATTGATCCGCGTGGTACAGAGTAAATTTATTTATGTTCGAGGCAAAGTCTGCTTTGCTTTATTAAACGCGTGGTTTTATTTAAACGTCTGTCGACGAGACGTTTAGTGTGCTGAATCATTTCTCTTTATTTACGAACGTACATTTAGATGTATTTATGTGTGCTGATGTCACGGCTCCATATCGTTGCGAATATTTCATCTGACAAATGCACTCAGTGTCCTAATGAAAAATCTTCGCTCGTAACAAGACGTTAGATTAAAATTCGGGATCACGGCGAAAAAAAAAATGAGCAACCCGCGTGCGAAACGGGGCAAGAGCCTGCCTCGCGATTTCAAGAGCACCCTCAAGTTATCCCCCCCCCCCCCGACTCATCCTCGACAAGGAGATTGAACGTGAATGCCCGGGACGGAAAAAAGCCGACAGCGTAACAGAAACGATACGGAGTGCCTGACGAGGAGTCACGCTGGCGGCCGGGGCAGGATTTGCAAGGGGTTGCCAAAGGGGTCGAAACAGGGGGTGCAGATTTGAACAAGAGCTCGGTTGCTATGCAAATTGGAAAGATAATAATCGATTGTCGGAGGATGGTTGCGTTGATGGGCTCGCGGATGAGCGCGGCACCACCTCCCCACCTGGAAAACACGCCGATCTCCCTCGGCCCTCCCCCTTCCTCCCCCCTCGCCGGTCCCTCTTTTTCGCTGGCCCCTCCGGCCCACCCCCGTATCGCCCATCCCGATCTCCCTCAAGGGAAATTATATAGTCTGCCCTCGACGTACCCCAGGCACCATAGACCGTCAAATACCTTACCTGTCCCGTCTGCATTCATTCCCTTTCGTGTCTCGTCCCTATATCGGTAGTCCGAGAGAGCCGGGATGGACACTGCGAATTTTTTGGACACCTTCGGCTGTGCTCGGATAATCGAGCGTCCGGCGATTGATACGCGCCGCAATATGTTTTTTGTCTGAGGTTATTGCGAATGTCTCGGTGGGGATGATTTAAGTCGGTCGCAATGATTAGATAGAATTGCATTCGCGCGCACAAGGTTTATTATTGTAACAACACTTGAAATGTAATCGTGATACAAGAGAGATATACTCGGACAGTTATTCGTGACTCGTTAAATAATGTTCCATTATAAATGTTTCTGACATCTAAAAGATTAGCACGCCTGTTATTTGTGGTACACATTATTAACTTTTTATCCCGTATTTACAAAATAAAGCGCCGTATCGGAAGCGAAAGAAACATTGGCGAAGATACTGGATAATTTGAGTAGTATGATAATGTATTTGTCATCACATTGCTTTAACGATCTTTGATCGATTACGCAACAGCGTGGACGCTTGATTATAGGCTTTCCGGTATGTTGTTATCGATCTGGCGATTGCGTAATCACTTCGCGAAGGCTCACGCACCGGAAGATTGACAAGGCAAGATTAATCGATCAATCAACTGGCGTATTGAATTGAGAAAAATAAGCGACAGAGCACGGACATTATGATAAATGGTGTTTGTATCTTTTAAATTCGCCGGAATAAACGGCGCTGTAATGAAATCAGCATTGGCTGCGAACGCGGGGGCGGATGAGTGAGTAAGCGTTTACTAATTGAAGAAAGATTCGGCGTATATTAATCTTTCGTTCAGTTTTTCTACGTCTCGTTATCTACCTAATTTTACTACTACATTACACGCAAAATTATGAAGTACTTGTAGCGAAGTGAAGTATCATGTAAATTTGATCGGAACGATGTTGTTCCATTTCGAAAGAAATATGATCCTGCTTTAATATTTATTTTCTCCGATGTTAAATGAATTTTCCCTCATCCTATGCAATTTATTTAATAACATAATCGGATGAATATAATTTTTGAATCAGAATAAATTAAATAAAAATAGTAAATTATAAAATGCAGTAAAATTTAATATTCTATGTAAATTTCGATCCTACAATAATGGGAAACATGATATGAAATGCTATTAATTAAAAGAGTTAAACAAGTTGAAATTAATAATCATTTTATGGAAATGTTTCAAAAAATGATACTTGTAAAAAATAATGTATTAATATAACAATTGTTCTGTGCATTTATTTATCATTTTTGAAAGAGGACACTTTTTTTTTAACTAGTGAACTGATACATCATTAATTTTTGCTTTGCTAAACTTATCTTGTATAAAATAATTAACGAATATCTATATATTATAATAGAAATGGTCGACGTTACTTGATACTATAATTCGACGATAATGCTTTGTTGCAAATTCGTCGTAGTCACGTGTGTACCATACTGACAATTAGCTCGCTCATAAAAGTTTCGTTAGTGCGGCTTCGCTATTTGCTTCTGCTTATTTGTATTGGCGCAACTTGTTTGCGTATGTAAATTTGCGAAGTACGTCATCGACTGAAAACGTCGCCTACGTTCAACATTACAGAGACAATTTTCTTGAACATCATGAGGTCGTTTATGCTGCCGTCTGAAAATTATATCGTTGAAAATTATACGGTGTGTTTATGCTTAACAAATTAATGTTGCTTTTGCAACTTTTCGTATAATTCAATGTTGCAGGTAAAACTTTATACTTCAAAAAAATCTCTAGATGGTAAGTTTATTCGCGATGATTCACGCTGACTAAAATTACACATATAGCTATTTTTTAAATATATCTTTGCTAGATTTTGTAATTGAAATGCATACGCGATAAACACTTATATTATTAAGAAACAGAATATATTAAGAAGCGACACACTGAATTTTGCGAAACTACAATGATTTTCAATGTTTAAAATTAGATTTTCTATGTTCAACATTGTAGTTCTCTCAAGATTACATACGAGAATGTTTTTTAAATTAAAAGTTGTATAAGAAATAAGAAATCTATTAAAAGAATAGATATTCATCATTTAAACAAAGCTTTGTTTTAACAATGAATTTGAGATTATCGCATTAGCATATACATTCGAAAAGGAAACTTAGGAAACAAACTTCGTGTAGATATTCGATCATTTTCTCGCGATACCGAATGGACTCTAAAAACTTTCTAGGCCAAACAATTTTCAAGGTACGCGGCGCACAAAAGCGAGCGTCTCTCAGTGAGCGAGAAAATTCTTAACGAAACATTGGGGGAGCATAAATTAAGCAGCAATGCAATGGAGCGCGTGAGCGTGGGGATGACGGTCTTGAGGGGGTGGGAGAGGGGGACAATGAGTGCTTAAAAAAGTAGGTTGCAAATGAGCGGCGCCGCCGAGCGGCGGGGGCAAACACGCGGCCAAACAAACGAAAGCGAGCGGAAAGAGGACGACCGACGACGGTGTGGTGGCGAGGAGGCGAGCGCGAGAGGAGGAACGAGAGTTTCGTGTTTGCGCATATTTCTCGTAATATTCTCTGTTTATCTCTATTGCCCCTTGTTTATCCAGTGTCCGTCCGTCCTGTACAACTGTGCCCGTCCTTCTATTTTCATTTCTCCTTTTTCCTCCGGCTAAGTCCTTGCGTGCCCCGGCTGTCGCCGTCGTTGTCGTCGTCTTCGTCGCCGCCGCCGTCCTTCTTCTCTTCGCGGCGAGGTGCACGCATTCGTTCGTACGTGCATCTCCGTCGTTCTTAACACCACCTCCTATATATTCCAAGCGATGTTTACGTTCGAGATAAAGCGAGGAACAAACAGCGGGCGTCGAGCTCTCATGGTCACCGTACAGTCTGTCATAGCAGCGCTTAAATGCGGTTGAGAAATCGAGGAAACGATCGCTCGGCCGGAGCGATTTCTCGCGCCGTCCGAAAAAAGAACGGTTTAAATGAGTTTCAAGGAGTTTCTGACGTGTATTGCAATAGTAAGAAATTTAAGGCAATAACGAACGAAGTTATACAAGTTATTTACGGTTCGTACGTTTGGCAGTACCATTTATGATTCAATTGGCTCAATGAGTTTGCCGATTCGTTGCCATTGAAATTTATTGCGTTGCCCCAATTGTTACGACGGCGCTGATTATATCATCTGACCTTGCTGCTTATCGTTATTTTAAGAAAGAGATTTTCCCGCGAATACGACCTAACGCGATTATCCGCTATCTTGGGAATCTGTTTTTCCCAACAATTTCCTTATCATTTCCAGAAACTCCGCTGCTTAATAAAGAATCATTAGTGTGTAATCAACAACGAAGATCCTTATCCACGCGATCATTATCCACGCGAACAATACGAAAATCTCAATAGGTATATGCAAATGTGCTTGGCGCAGCCGACAGTGCACCAAGAACTCGGGATCAGATTTTTCCTCCTATCGACAGCGTTACGTTTCATCGGAACCCGTCGCGAAAAAGCGCGCAACTCCACCCGTATTATCGCCATTACGCGCATTAATTTGCATCCCGAATTACCCCCTTGCAAACACTCCGTCTCGTGCGCGCGACATGTTATTACAGTCAAATGAAAGTCCGCGCATATAGCGTACCCGTCCCTGATAAATATCGGCTCGCTCGCCACACTCGAGCCCGCCGGGACTTAAGCCGGGACGACGAATTACGAGTATCTGTTTCAAAATTTTTCTGAAACATCCTGTCCGATTGTCGTCCAACCGTCGTCCAGGACGAAGATTCTCGGAGAACGCTCGCTGGACTCTCGTGATCTCCGAGCGCGATTTACAGATCGATGTCCTAATATTCGCCGTGCATGATCTCCTCCGCGTAAATGGGAAAAAACAGCGGAATATTCGCGAATCAGTATTACATTATATCGGAACAAATATTTCATATAGACGTACGATTGCGCGAGAGACAGAGAGATCGGTGTGTAATTTCGTTGCATCCGCGCCTGTATCGCGTGACCTGCCTTGTTATTCTCTGTTCTACGTCCGCCGTGCAAGTCCATCATCCCTCGAGAGAGGAGGGGGTGGCGGGGGATCGAAAGGCGGTGGAGGGGTGAGGGCGAAAGGATGGGCGCGAGCGCATGAACGACGTTGGACGACGCCGGGCTGATCGGAGAGAGAGATGGACAGCGACCGATTCTTTGCATACTAAAAAAGAAAAAGGAAAAAAGAAAAAAGCGAGAGAGAGAGAGAGAGAGAGAGAGAGAGAGAGAAAGGAATAAGCGCTGATAGTACATCGCTGATGCGTTACAACGATTGTTCCTCCCCGTCTCGAGAGGCGATAAAATCGATCTTCTAAAGATCGGACTATCGATCTCGTAAACAACGACGGGCGCGCGCCGCTTCGCATCGCGAAGAAAAGCCGCCAATGAAGCCCCGCAGCGTGTTGTTCCAATGCATTTACAATAACGACGTTGTTTATCTATCGGACGACAAACGACTGGTGGTTCCCGCCCTCGCGCGCCCATCCGCCACCCTCTCGTCCCCGTAACCTTTCTCCTCTCTCTTCTCGTACGTGTAAGCTTTCCACCTCGTCCCCGTCCTCCTTTGCCGTATTCAACGTCAACCCTCCGCCTCTTTACCCCATTCATCTCCGTCTATATCGCCACTCTCCGTCCATTCTGTGTATATATACAATCGTTATATATTAAACACAGTGTAAGCTCGACAGGTCGGCCGAGTTGCAAACAATCGTGATGCGCTCTCTACGTCAGTGTACGAGTCCACGTTGACATAATGCGGCAATGTACGGATGATCATCGGTAGATTTTTTTGCAGTCGCTTTATAAACTATCGCGTCGTGAAAATTCTACATAAAAATTGTTATAAAATTTAAGAGAGAGAGAGAGAGAGAGAAAGAAAGAGAGAGAGAGAGAAAGAAAGAGAGAGAGAGAGAGAGAAAATGACATCTGTGATATTTCGCAGGATACATTATAGTTTTCTGATAAGTTTGTCGGAGATAGATTATTATGAAATAGTAATAATAATAAAAAAAAACAATCCAATATTGTACATAGATCTTTCTCTCTCTTTCTTTCTCTTTTAGTTTAAATAATATGTTTTATTTTGTAATAAGACAATTTTCAGTGAACTCGCGTTATCTTTAAATCAAGAATTATTTTTACTTACGTTCAGCATTGGCGACGATTAATCCAGCTTTAAATCTTATCCTATCCTAAATTCTAGAATTTTGGACTATAAAAATTATTCCGAGAAAATATATTATGTATGACACTTCGATCTGCTAGTCAACGAATATTACGATGTATGCAATAACCGCAGGATAAAAAGAAGGAATTAGTTGGCCGCGGTAGAGTTCGTTGGCATCATGAAGTCACAGGGGAGTCATAAGTAAGCAGGAGGATAGTAGCAGCCAAGGAGAAACCTGTAACAAACTTCCGCAAACAACCCCGCGCGTGCACCGGCGATTAACACGGACGGACGTTCTCTCTTACTCCGCGACTCGAGTATCGTCTGGCTGATGTAAAAAACATGGTGGCACACAACATGTTGTGCGTTGCTTACACTACGACTCTTCTTACTCCCGGATAGGGTGGGAACGCGGTAGACACGAGGCCGGTTAAGGGGGTCGCTTACACTGGGTTAGTATTGTTTTGTACAACGGCCACTCAGACTCCTCGTCAAAAAGGGCCGCTCGGAGTTGTCGGCGAGCTTTCTCCAACAAACTTCAATAACACATGAAGCCAAATTGAAAAATTATCACACCAAAGCGAGCTGGCTGTTTGGAGAGAGGGTGGTCCTTGGCCATCCTCTCTCTAAATCTTTGGATCGGTATTCACATGTGCGCACCGTCTAATTCCGCGCGATAGGAATCTTTCTGTAATGTCTGAATAAAAGTCTCGGAACGAATGAAAACTGCAACTTCGTTCTTGTACGATTTTCGTATATGAAAAAAAAATTATCTTTTAACGTACATCAATCATTAACCATTAATAAAAGGAATGGATTACGGAATAGAATGAAGAAACTAATGTACTCATAATTTTCCACGAACACATTTTATTTTTTGTACATATTATTTATGCATATATTATTATTGATGGATGAAAGAAATGAGAGAGTAATTATACTTATAAACGTAAAAATAGAAAAGAGTCGAATAAAACGTCTGGATAAAATTTCGATGAAACGCACGATTTATTTTTAAAGTGCTTTAAAATGTTTTTTTTTTCCACAAGTATTTATTTAATAACTACATTTTTTTTAAATGAGGCTATACATTTTATAAAATCTAGCCAATCCATTTATTTACTTGATTCTGTCCTATAAATACAACATTCATGAATTTAAGGTTGGCGACTATTTTTCGTTGTGTAATATTTTATTTGAAACTCAGAGTTTTTTCTACTTGATTTGTTTTTTATCCATCAGCGATGTTATTTTTATTTTAGTTCTGAAGTTATTTGTCTAAACATATAATAAATGAATCTTGCTGTTCTCGAAATAAGATAAATCGCATAAATTAAGTTTACACAAATCAAAGTTTATAAATGTAAAATCATGAATTTTGTTAACGTCATATTTGTATCTTCCTTTTAATATCATAATAATTTGAGAATTTGCGCTTCTTTAAGTTGCCACATCTTCTTCGTTAGAAATCCTGATTTGATCGTCGATATTCCGTCAACATCTGTTTGTAGATTCACGGTAGAGCGTATCTGCGCTTATATATGCACTGTACGTCGGTACCGCCTGCAAGGATTGAGCACTGATATAGCTTAGTGCTTACATTATTAATTCCACGTGTCGGTGTGTTGAATTGAACCTGCTTGGTAAACCGGTTGTAGCGTAACGATTTTACCCAGTTCTCTCGCTGATCTGTGTCCTCGGATCTTCGCGTATACCATTTAAGAGATCGCTTCTGAAACGGGTCAAGTATAAGTACGGGGCTAGAATTAGAAATTCCTTTTCGTGACTCCGAAATTTATCACGCCATCAGCGTTTCAGTTTTTCTAGCTGAATACTTTCCCACCCCTTTCGCAAACTTTCTGAACGAATTAAGTCTTCGTCGGGTGTGTAAACATCTATCAAGTTGCGAGCTAAATATAAGATTCCGGAAACAGGCCATTTGCGGCTCAAAAATTGCTTATGAAAAAGTCGTGCTTATTGCTTTTAACATCCCGCAAACAATCAATGTAATATGCCAGAAATGAAATATTAAAGTACTAAATCGATACAGTGGCATCCGAATTGGACGTTATTAGCATAGAGAACAATCTCGTTATTATTACTTGTTGTTTTATTATTACTTGTTGTTACGTTTTCTTAAAAATACGCAAAGTTAAGCTATGTTAAAGGTATACGATAATAATCTCTATAATAAAAATTATATCTAATAATAACTATGTTATAACGTTGACTTATATCAGGTTAATGGGTTGAAATGTTTCCTCCGGCAAACGATGATAGATGGATAAAGTAGCTGACGACGAAGCGACTTTAATCATTCCGAGAGGCGTACTCGGACGATCGGCGATCGCTCGCGGCGGTGTACAACAGTATACAACAATCACGCACACGAGTCAGCGCCGCAAATAAATAGCACGTAACGGCTGTAGGAAGGTGCGCGCGATGCGTCGGAGGAAAGCTACTTTACGAGGGTGGCAGGTCTGATCGTCGGCCTGCCCGCTTTCTTGCCGGCGAATAATTAGAGCCGATAAGTCACAGCGCAACACCCTGCCACGCGGGGATGAGGTGCACCGATGGGGTGGGCCGGCGGGGCTCGGGGAAGCTCGTGAGCGAAGTTGAAAGTTAGAATCGCGAGGGGTGCAGCGTAGGGGGCGGGGGGAGGAAGGCCGGAGAAATCGCGTGCCGATGCCCCATTACACGGACAGACTTAGCTTCACCCATAGTCGCGGTTCCTACTTTCGAGTTGCCGGCTTGCGAGGGTGGGAGCCACCCTCCCCGGAGCGCGTCCCCGTCGCGCCACCGCCATCAACGGTGGATACCCTCCGCTCGTCCGCGCCACCAATGCTGTTGCTATTTAGAGTAATTTCGACTTTCCGATACGTATTACGTAAGCGCGATTTCGAGGCCGCTCGCGATCGATCGCGCGCCGCTCAGGAAAGGCTTTCGATAACGGGCTTCGATTTCGCATGCAGTTCGCAATGCCGCAATTATATTTGAAGTCAAATTTTCGCACGGCCTGTGCCGCTGCCACATTTCGTTTGTACGTTTCGATCGACGTGCAGTAGTCTAATTATTCATCACTCGTTTATAATAAATCACGATATTTCGTGCGCATATGTTTTATTAAGAAAATAATTGAATAAATTAATAATAGATAAATATCTAAGTATTTCGAAAGATATAGTTTCGTATTGTAAATTTAAAAATTAAAATTTCAAAAAGATTACGTCGATAATTTATATGAGAAATTCATGCGGATATAAATGCAGAAATTGAATTCGATTAAACTGTTGCATTTCACGGTGATGCATTTAACGTTCATCAATTTGTAACGTCAATCCGTCTTAGGTCGACATACACATATACAGATATTTCCTACTTGATCCACATTAAACATGCGTGCCCGATATATGGGCATTTACCGAGTACGTTGACTTCTGACATGAGAAATTTCTGATATATTAATCGAATTATGTGAATTACATGAGGATAAGGGTAATTTTTCGATATTATTCTATGGTCGGTTTTTTTAACGTTCCGACGGAAGCTTGAACGGTGCACTCGCGGCACAGCTGTCTTTTTTTTATGCCGGCGCACGACGGCACTGAATTACCGAGCGATTACGAATTTAGAAATGTCTCATTCTAGGTTATTCCGTAATCAATAATTTAGATGCATTGTAACGTGAGTTGTGCATTGTGTGTTGAAAAGTACGACGAAGCCTTGCTAAACGCGATCTACGTACGCGCGGAAGGACACATCGTGGCAATTTAGCGGAGTTTATGCTCGAGCATAACTTTAGAAATGTAACTTTGTGTTTGATGCGTCGTAACTACTTTCGGCCTATACACCCTGCATTCGTTAAAGATGTGTATGGTCTTGAGCGTGTACAGTATATGATCAATTTTTTAGCATTCCTGCCGCGTATTCCGAGAAATCGAAGAAACTGTCAGTATGCTGTATTTTCAACAGTTTATGTATAACATCTTTCCAGGAAAGCTCGCTTGCACAAGCATTCGAGTGTACAATTAATTTGGTTATATTATTATTGATTACTTTGGAGAACGAGAGAAATAATAATATTATTTTATCTAACGACTCATATTTAAGAAAGATAATTTTGCTAGCAATTATTAATTATAATATTTAGAAATAAATTTATATTAACGACAGATAAATTTGATGGAAATATGACAACATTAAATTGTTCACTTTATACTTTATAAAAACGGTAATACCGACAATATTTAAAAAATATGACTTCTATAACTTTTTTTTATCACTATTTTCTAAAACATATTTCTAAGGAAGCCAAAGGTATTTAATCTTATTAGTTGTAATAACTTATATTTTTTTGTTCATATTAATTCATGACATATAAGCGTTCGAAAGCGATATCGAAAAACACATCCGAAAGCGATATTGAAAAACACGGACAGCGTTTTTCACGCGGAAGCTGAGAATGTCAAAACTCGACAGTCTGATTTCGCGTGCTATCACTTCGGGACCGAAGATTTTTCCGCGGGAGGTCTATCTCGGCGGTTGGACAATAGACGCAGAAAGGAGTTTTTCACGCCGCTATTTTTAACGCTCGGAGCTTTCTGGTGGCGGAAAAGCGCGAAGAGGAAAGCCCGACGCGTTTGACCACGTGCCGGACACGGATGAGTTATTTTGATATCGGGACTTCATGCCCCATTAGGTCGGCTTGACGATTATTTCGGTAGCGGGGCTGGACAATACCTTGACAATACTCCGACCGGTGGTTTCGTTCGATCGGCTACCACCACCCCTCATTGTCACTCTCTTTATCCTCTCCCGTTTTCCAAGCTCCGCACGCTCGCCTGCCGAACATCAGCGAGTGCTTTCAAAGGCTGATTTCTGCTGTTACCGCTGCCCACTTTGATCGGACATGTTACAAACGTACGCGCCAATTGTATTAGCCTAGTAACAGGGTTTGATCTTCTCTGTACGCTTGAAGTGTACGCAGGTTATTATTTTCTTAATAAATTTTATTAAGCGTATAATGGGTATAGGTGTAATAAAATATTATTTGAACGGCCACTATGTTTTTTTAGAAATTACATTATCGTTACACGAAACAACGTGATACTATTTATACAAGTGTCCGCGCAATTAATAGAATATTTATTATATTTTTTAAAATACATATTATATCTCTTAAAAAATGTAAATATAATAATAAAATATACCGAATAATATGATAAATGAATAAAAAAGCCAAATGTCTAAGTAATAGTATAGCAAAACGTAAAATTGTATTCACTTATCATATTTATTAAAATCATTTATATATATATTAATAAATGAAATTATACAACTGTAAACAACATCTTACTTAAGTGGATTTTATAATAAACAACATTAATAAAAATGCGTTAATAAAAATTTGATAAAAACGAGCACGCGCGTCATTAAATATTTCTTAATAAATCCGAATAAATATCTTTATTTACAGAACCGAGTTTACGCGAGTTCGTTGATGGCAATGTCGCTTCTGCCCTCCGTGTTATGTGACTGTGTCACATATAAAAGGGAGTTACGCGGAGGTTATATTTTACCGGAAAAATTGGGAAATTTTTCCCTCAATTTTATCGTTACAGAGATTATGCTTTTTTCGGGGCTTATTCTCTGCGCCAATATTTACTCGTTTATAATATACATCGAAGCGAAAATGCTTTGGCCGGATGTGAATCTATTCGAAAATTTAGTCGCAGTAAATAAATATTTGTTTATCCCAACTCAAATATATTTCGAAAAATGAGATATGCAGCAGCAGCGAGCATTTTTTATTTGTCTGAAATATTTATCGCCGAACGAATATGTAATTTCTACGATGATATTCGATAACCAAAACTAGATTAATTAAAAATTAATTTTTATTTATTGTAAGACTAGATCTTTTTAACTTGAACAAGTATCGTTACAATAATTTACAATGTGTAATTGTAATAAATAATAAAGTACTTATGAAGCAATCACATAAAAATAAATCTTTATTATATTTAATTATCTAGCTCTCGCATGTTTAAAAAAAACACGAGATATTCAACTGATTTCTGTAATTTTTCCTAGAAGTTTTCATTTTGATTTCTTCCATATATGAAGTCTCTAACTTATTTATACGTTTCTGACTTACTGACTTTACGAAAGAAGAAGAAGAAGCAGGAAAACTTTAACGCCAACAAGCGGGGCGCGTAACGTGGCACCTTCTTCAACGCGCGCGAAACGTTAAACAATAAACACCATACGTTGTATACACAAAGGTTCAACGATTTAAACGCGAGCTCGCAATAGCCGGAAGCGTTTTGCGCTGTTTTTCGACGGCGGGCATATCGCAATAATCCTCTTTTCCGGAACAACATAATAAGCGGTAACGTAAACGCACCGCTTTCGTCTCGCTGCGCGGCCAGGTGGCGAAGGAAAGACGGGAGGGTAGTGACGGAAGGGGCCGCGGAATTTTTTCGGTGGCGGAAGGAAGAGAGGGGCGTTCAGGCGAATTGAACTAACAAGGTCCCCGAGGGCAGTTTACGCCCGATGTCCCAGTAAACCCCAAACTGTCGGGGGATGATCGTTTGACAGCTTGCGCCGTATAACCGAGTGTCTATAAATCCACTTTTATGCTAAGCTCATTGTTTTTCTAACAACATCAGTCTTGCTTTATTCCGTGTACATAACAAAGAAATGGAGTGACGTACGAAATAAGTTGAGAAATCAAATAGAATTAACTTGTCTTGATAGTCAGTCATTTCAAGAAGCAATCGCGAGAATGAAGGAATCATTGCGCAGTCTTGCTATTAAAAATCATGTTTAGTCAGCCTGTAATGTTGTACATCTGTCACAGAGATATGTATGATATTTAAATATATACTCATTTATTACAAGATCAGTACGCATTTATCATTCAGCATACAATTTGGTTTCCCTGGGGCGTGGAGTTTCTCCATTATGAACAGTGCCGTTGCTTTATCAAGCCGTCTCTTGTGTTTCGCCATAGTATTTCGGTAGGACTCCTCCGGAAGCCACGTGATCAACCTGCTCGGGAAGTCCTTCTCGGGTGTCTCAACAGTTCTTATGCACGGTCCGCTTAGGGTATTGCTCCGGCCGTAGAGCGCCGATGAGAAATGGCAGTCATAGATCCTCCGCATCTCAAGTAGGTGCGTTTCGTGGCAACGACCGAATGACCATTTGTTAAGCTTCTCCGCTCCGCCGTCATCTGTCCGCCATCGGCCGGGAAAACAGCCTGCTACAGCAGCCCTCGGCGCAGTCGATCGTCCTCACTTTTTGCTGCGTCTTGACAGACGTAGAAACCGTCCCTGGGGAAAACCTGTCGCCGCGATGATAGCTGTGTACCTCGAGAAGGTTTTTTTTTTTAAGATCTTAAATGATGCACCTTGCGCTTTATTTTACGAACTAGCTGCTTATAAATATAACGTTAATAAATCTAATTTTTTACATCTCATTTTCTCTTCCTCTTGTCTTTGGCTGCTTGATCGGGTTTCTTATTGAAATAGACTACATTTGTTTCTCTTTTTTTTTCAATTGTTCCACGTTATGCAATAGATTCGATAGCGAACGATTCGATTTCGCGAGCAGGCCTCTTTTTCAGATGGATTTGCACTTTACGTTAAATGAACTACATATCGCGTTACTTACACAAATTTGCAGCGGGCAGCATGCGCATCGCGAATTCCAATTTCAGATCGGCCTTCCGTAATTTCCGGAAATTTTCAAAAATCGCCGCGAACTTCAATAAAGCCGTCGTAATTAATTTGTGATTATATCGTGAATTCCTGCAAATTCATGTTACGTTGCATAGCGCGATAGGAATGCAACCGACCTCAACAAGCCCGATACGAAGTGCCTGATTTAGAGAGACGTATAAACGATATTTCGATACTATTTCCCCGCGATACTTTCCAAATCGAATTGAAAGGTGCAAAATTGACAAGCGGCGCGGCGCGCGCCGCGGGCTGCGATTTTTCCTCGGAATCGCCGTATCATTTTTCCCCGATAGTTTCGTTCGCGAGAATGCGGAAAAATGTAACGCGCGCTCGCCCTCACATATGAAATACCGCCTCGTGTGCCGACAATCGACTTATTAATTATCGATCGCTCTCGTTGTCCTCGATATCGTAGATGCGCAGAAAACAGATTTTGATCATCCCAGGGAGGGTTTTTAACAGCCCGATGTATAAAATTTATGCGCCGAGCCATATTTATTTCTATGCATATTTATTCGATGAATTTCATAACTAAATTACAGATCTATATGCAACGGTTTGTTAACTTGATAGTACTTGTAACAAAATATCAAACGTCAAACCTCGTTTTGCATATGCATAAAGGAGAAATATTAAAAATTTGCCTAATTATCCATTTCGTGATTAATTCCGAATGGAATATTGACGAAAGCATTTACCACTTAACCGGCTGTAATTAAATAACGCTTAAATAACGCTTTTAACGCTGCTGCGATATCTTTCGATTGTGAGAGAATTTGACGTGAATCGTTTGTTTAATTAACGAGAGATAACGCGAATGTATGTATTGTAGCGGCATGCTTGTTCTGGTATATTGATATGCAAGATATATCTTGAGTTTATGGGGTTATTAAGGACTTCATCCGTGTCTCATGGCGGGATTACTACGTTATTATCCTTCGGTAAGTGGCAGGCAGGTTGGTCGGCTGGCTGGTCGGCCCCTTGTAAGGAAGACCAAACATCGTCTCCTCCTTACACGGTCCCTTGAGCTACTGGCGAAACTAGTAAGACATTCGCCTCCCGATCCAGCTCGTGGAACGGCACCCAGTTGTGAATTTGACCCTCGTAATTAATTTATAACCGTCGTTCTTGTTGCAAAGCCGGTTGAGTAAGCAGAGAATAACTGACCTCGCGCTCCGGGAAACTCGAACTCCGACCAATTACGCTTACGACTCGCTTGATGCGAATAATTTCGAAGACACTAACTGATTTTACTATTATTAGAACTTATTGGCTGATTTATTACTATTTATTGCATAACGATGTAGACCATTTACTTAGAGAGCACATATCAAATTTGACATCAAATTTGGCAAAAACGACACGCGGATGCAAGATTATTTAAAATGTATTCAATTATAAAGCATTTAGTAAAAATGTATAATATCGATATAAATCATCCAAGAAATATTTATACGTTGATCTTGTCTTATGAATGCACGTTGTGCAGCGCAATATGATATTTATCCAAAGAGATATACGATGCTATTAACGAACATTTTCCATATATTTTTAGTTCAACGATAGGGTTAATATAGAAAATCCGCGGGATGACAGGCGTTACGATCCCGTGGCGTCTTTCATATACCCATACCGATCGCTCCCGCGGGATTCCTCCGATGCCTCCGCTTCCGCCCGATGCACACGTATCCCGTACTTATTACGAGCCTAATACAAATTCGACATGGAAGCGAGAGTTGTTAGAAGGCGCAAGGTGGTGCGCGGCGGGACGCAGGAATCCATAGATCGCGGGGCTAACAATCAGCCGTAAATTATGGTCTCAATATCCATTGTGTACCCTACTTGCTCTCGAGCGGGCCTAACCCCAAAGTCTGAGGCCAAGACTACCCACCCCATCGGCGGCTCAGAGACGGTTAGCTCTCTCACGGCCCGGCTGAACCGAGAGATATGTATATTAATGGGGCAATCTTACATAGTTTTGTTTACCTTGCCATTCTCCCAGTACGTATACAATTACTATCCCCGGTCCCTATGGTGCGCTGGCACGAGAGCCGCCTCTGTTACAACCCCCTCGGACTGCGCCGGCCTCCGACCTAACTAGTTTCCGCCGACGTCACTATCGCGCTCGGCGGTTCCTTCCTGAAGCACGGACGAACTTTATGGAGAATTTCGCTACTATTTGCCAAAGATTAGACAAGACAAAAAAATGTTAAGGCTCTCAAGGCTTCCCTTTGAAAATGTACACCGATATTTATAAGTTCAGAATTTCTTGATAATATGAATGTATAATTAATGTATTTTTACAGGATTGTAACTTATCTGTATATAATCTTGACAGAATGTATCTTAATTGGCTTTTTATTAATAATCATCTGCAAACAAAATAAGATATTGTGCAAAAAAAATTGCCGACAAATATAAATATAAATATAAATATACAAAATTTGGTGAAGTTACAACAATAAAAATAAATGTAGATACTCTTTTTGGAAATTATTTATGAAGTTCTTTATAGAATTTTTAAAGAATTTTTAATAGAATTGTTAGCCTATTTTTTGAATCATATTTTAATTAAATATATTTTTTAAATCAAATATTACAAATCTGAATTATGAGATCCTTATATTAAAGTCATGTTTTATTCAATTTTAATATAACATTTGAATATAAGTTAAATCTAAGTTAAAAATAAGTTAAAATTGATGTTATATAAATGAAGAATAATTATATTATACATACTGAATCAGATTTAAAAAATCAAATTTAATAGACCATATTAATTTATTCGTATCAATATTATTAATCAACTTTATAAAGTAATAAAAAAAGTTACCGTAGAAACAGCGCTTTTTCTCGAAGGCTTTAAAGCCGACGCGATGCGACAGGACGGATTGGTTTGCTGGAGTATCCCGGTATCGTAGAGATTTAGTAACGCGCGTCAACGCGTCTGCAATATGTTCAAGCCGCTGACGGCGACGATCGAGGTCGAAGGATGCTATTTTTAAAAACTACACCGGTCGTTGCGACGATATTCCGATGCGAGAGCGCGTATCCGATAAAAACGAATTCCGTTCTTGAAGGGCTCAAACGCCGCGCCGATGAAAATCCATTCTACGGCGCGCCGGCTTTCAGCAAAGAAAATATTGTCCGCGGCGCGGGGGCCGGGACGATCGCGGCAGAACGGCACTTTTCACCTTCGCTCTTCCACCCCGGTTTTTAATTCCGTGCGTGGCACACGGCGCGCGCGGACCGGCTTTGTAGCGGAATGTACATTTCTCCCGCTGAACAACCTCATTTGTGTAATCCCCGAAGCTTCGACAACAAACTGTCTGCGGCATCGGAATGGCGCTGGGGGTGCACGGGGGTGTGAGCACGACATTAACGTACTTTGTAGTTCAGCTCTCTGCGGCAGTCGTCCTTCTCCGCCCCTTCTTTCGTTCCGCTCTCGCGCTCCACCCCGCGTCCCTTTACCACCAAGGTTCCGTCGTCCTGGATGAAATTGCGATTGTAATAGCAATTATCTTATTTCTACTATTGCTTCTTTGTACTTCGATTCGCGACATACGAACTTGGTGCTGATGCGAGCCGGGAGACAGGAAGGGCCGACGGGGAAGTGCGGACGGGACGGAGGGTGGTTCGCGAATGGAATTAAATGTTCACGGGATAGCTTGGGAAGGACCGTGACGCAATTTAAATCGCGCGGTATTTGCCGGAACGAAACGATGGCTCTTTCAGAGTCCAGCATTACGCGCAATAGTTATAACGCTTTTTTGGTATTGTTGCGCTTTTCGTTTATACTTTTTCATGCGCACCGCTCGCGCTTTTAACACGCGTTGCATTTGAAAGGTCGGTCGGCACTGTGGTAGGAGACTCGCGATTTTTATTGGCCGCTTAAGGGGGTCGTGTGATGGCAGGAAAAATATCGAGAGAGAAACTAATTATGTCTTTTTAATTATATGTGAGTTTTTACTACAGCATTTAATTTTATATTGTGACAAGAAGATTTTGTAAATGCCGTGCGGCAAAGATATTACAATTTTTTATAATATCGCGCCATTATGAAAATTATTACATTGGCATTATGTTTGCGCTGATTATGTCGATGCAACAAAATTTTTCGACTTTTTTTAGACTCTATATACATTACCTTTAAACAATAAATAAAATTCATTGAATTTATTCGTGTTATATATGGCATAAAGAATTAAATTAAAAAATCTTTAAAAAAATTGTGATGCATATTAGATAAAAATAAAAATTAAAAACGTAGTGATAAAAGATAATATAAAAAGAATTATAAATTAGTAATCGTATTACGATAATCACAGTATATTAAGAGCATGAACATTTCAAAATTTTTGTACAACTCGAGAGAATATCAATTGTTCTTTTTTCTTTTTTATGAATTTGACCGCCTTTTCAAACTATCCGACAGATCAAATAATAGTTTACTTTTGCGAAATTGGACATCCTGAATACAATTTATCACTATTGTTTTAAGATGCAGCAATAAACTGAAATCGAGGGCAAATTGCCAAACGTAAAAACGAAAAGCTGCATTGCGACGTCGAAAGCTAGACGTTTGGAGGGGAGGGAAGAGAAGTAGTCGACAACGAGAGATTGACTTGAAGGCTACACGTCGCGCGGAGATGGTTCATAGGGTTGTCGGCACGACGCGATGTAGCCGTTCGAGTCGGAGAAACGGTCTCAGCTCGCGCCGCTCGGCCTGAAATTCGCCCGAAGTAATCAATATTATAGCTTGCGAAGATATATGCGGGAGGATGTGGGCAAACAGTGTACACACGTGCATTGTTACATGGCCGAGGGAGGTGGACGGTATAAGGAGGGGTTGCCGGGAGAGATGAAGCTACGTGGGAGGAGGTGATGAAGAAGGGGCTGAAGGGTGCCACGGGGCTCGCAGAGCGGAGCCACGGTTACGCGGAGGTTGGCGGAAGGATGGTAGGGCCTGAACGGAGGAAGGAAAGGGGTGGACAGCCGGACAAACAAAACCCTTGCTGCTTCATTTCTGCCCGTCTGGCCAGACACCGACCCTTTATACGCGCGCGCTTCCGTCCTACGCTCGCCGCCACCCCTGCCCGATGCGTGATGGACCCGTACTACTCTTTCGCCGACGTTCCGAGACGAACGGAACTTTCTGCGTAGTACTTTTCGAGTTTGTTAATTAACGCCGAGTCGAAGAATACGTAGTAATGGCTCTGAATGGGATTGATAGTCTTCTCAAACGTGGAGTATTGTTCTTCTCGCTGGCGGAATGAATATTGCGGATTAGCTTGTCATTGCGTGCATTAAGAGACATTGAAGGTTAGGGACGCATTGTACTCTTCCAATATTTTATTTATTCGAGATATCTTTATTCACATTAATTTATAATTTTGAGAGAAAAGGTATGCGATTTTTTATAATCTCTTGTTTTTAAATTATTTTAATATAGTTTTGTAGAAAGAATGCGCGCATTAAATCAATTATGTTTATAATAAAAAATATATTTATAAAAATAATAACCCAAATAAAAATAATATTTACCATAATTAAAAATAATAATGAACTGCGATTCATTTCTATGTATATGTTATTTAATTTTATTATTTGAAAATAATAAATGTTTTATTTCTATTTTAATTTCTTGTTCAATTAATTGATTGTTTAATTTTTATCTGTTTTAGGTCAGTGGTGTATACTTCCCTGGCTTCTGAGAAACAGTGACGTGGCTTGTTGATGTGAGTGAGAGTACTTTTCGTAGTTGATGTGCATCTAATACTAAGATCTTTCGCAACTTATGTAGAATGCATAAAAAGTTTTATTACTCGCTTCCTTATTGAGCGTATATTTAGAATTTAATGACTTTAGACGGCACTTATTTCCCTTTAATCAAAGTAAAAAATTAATAAGACTGCGGATCAACTACATGAAGATTTACATAAAAGTAGATTGTATTAATTCAATTTAATTATGACAATAAATAACGTAGGATAGATAGAGCTTCGTGCAAACAAAACTAAAATTCCACTTTGATGTATTCTGAATTATATTAATGGAGATTCTCATTTTACGAAATAATCCCAGTTTTTCGAGATTATGAATCTTGCAGAAAAATTCGGGCCGTCGGATAGTTAAAACGCATCGATTTGGATATCTAAAAAAGCTCCATTGTCAGTTTTAGATCGACGTCGCGACTCCTTCTGAATATTTAAACAACAAATATTAAAACTTTCGTAGCGCGGCGCGACGCGAAGTCCAAACTTCTCCCAGTCTTTGTAAACTCGCGATCAGCGATCAGCGATCACCCTTCATATGCGACGACCCTAAAACGTTATGGGTGTTGACGGCGAGCGTTGTCAAAATTTTGGCGTCGTACAACTCCCCCCGTTGCATATAAGGAATCACGATTTGGACGAGTCGAGGGTAAGGAGGATGCCGCGCGAATATTCGGGTGACATAATACTTCTTAAGTCGTAAACCTCCCTTGCTTCTCGGCTGAGCGGTATTTCTGAAGTTTCGTATCGGCAGTCGTACAACAAACACGATTATCGATGTCTCGTTCATTCTCTAAAGCGAAGGGGAGGAAAACGCGATCCCTCGGATCCCACGTGCTGCTCCTTTCAACCCTCTCCCTATCCGCGCCGCGTATTTTACGTCGTCGTTTCCCGAAGGATCTTTTTCCCACCGAGACCTTTAGAATTATCGCTTTCGCATCGAATTGACAGCGGCATTATTTTGCAAACAAAATCGCGAATTTATTTGAAGGTGCTTTATACGCAAATTGCGTAAACCACTATAAATTACAAAGCCATCGGTATAAAAATGATCTTGTTTTTGTAAACAAATTTGTAATTTTTAGTTTGTATATCACTGGCTCGTATATCATAGCAGTTTTTTATTTTTATCAAGAAAATGCTTTGCATAAAAGTATATAGTACTTTTTAATAGAACGATTCACCTTTTTATACACAATGTTTGCTGGGAAGTTAATCACTATGTAATATATGCACAATCAGCATTTCTTGAAATAATATCCGAGAGTGGAGACTAATATTATGAGTGAGACTAAATCGAGATTTACTTTTTTTTTGTCACTTGTTTCGACGCACATGTAGAATATACGATGCATGTCAGTATATAGGGCGCTACAAGGATACATTTGGCTCGTTTCCGAATCAACACGTTTGCTACTTGCTCACGGAGTACATTAGCATTCTAGCTAATTAAAACGTAACTGAAATTATAATTGTATGCATTATCGATGGTGTAACGCGTAGGCGGATGGTGCGGCCGGAAGTTACCCCGTTACGTTGCGCTGTATACTTTTTCCTGCTTGGTTCGCGAATAAAAGGGAATGTCTGATTGTGTGCTCTAGAAAAGCAGATGTATTGATAGTTTTTCCCCACAAAAGATGTTTCTGCCAATTAATTTTTGTTTCTGCCACGCGCGAGTCGTTCTTATGCTCTCTCTTCCCCCCCNCCTCTCTCTCTCTCTCTTTCTCTTTTTCTACTAATCTCGCACATAATTTAAATAAAAAACATTTGCGATATTCGAGGAAATTCTGTGAAATACACATGGAAAGAATATAAACAAAATACAAAAATTATGCATGAAAAATATTCGCCTCATTGTAAGTACATCCCAGAATGTTTTGTGTATCATTCTATTTAATTGTTTTTCATTGCGTGCTTAAAAAAATTGCTAAATAATAACACTGAGAAAAATATTCATGCAAGTGAAATTTAATTATTTATACAAGCGTATGATATTAGAATTATACATTGGAATTATAGCAAAATGTGCAAATGTTTTTTTTTTTTTACACAAACATTGACATAATCGAAGTTCAGAACAAGTTTTTTTTTTACACAATCGTAAAAAAAGCGGCTTGGCCAACGTTATTATATAATAATTCCTGCTTCTATAATTGATTTTCTTACTTATACGTATTATGTAATTAATAGTGACACATATCAAATGTATTCTTTATATGTAAGCAAAGTTTATTTTTTACATTTCATCTTTTTGTGCTTTTGAAGACACTACTCGTTATAAAAATGATCCATAATTTAGCATTTAATTCAAGTATTACAACTAGTTAGCCTTTAATTCGATGTACGGTCAAATAGTTTCATCACTCGCTCTATTTAATCAAGTAGCCAAGTTAGTTGCCAACATTAAACGTATTCCCAATATTACTAAGATACTAATTATTTGCTGACGGCCGAGTGGGGGCTGCTTTATCCTCTTGTATATGAATGGGTGCAGCGCGTTCCTGCCTGCCCGCGTACTAACCGCATAGAGGGTGGTTTCGGATGAACGCTCGGGATATTGCTTGCGTTATTGAGCGTGTTAATTGATATTTCTTTCGTTCGAATTTATTTTTAAAAGCGCAGAGCGGCTGGGAGCTTTCCCGCCTCCGGGAAATTTGCGTTTTCCTGAAACTGATAATAATATATACCGTCGATATATCATTATACCTTTGTCCTTTGTGTTCTCGCAGTGATACCAAGTGCTGACGACAATTAACATTTTTACATTATTTATTCACTTTTGTAGCTTGCGCGCGCGCGAGATCACGCGGCTGAAAATAATTCGCGCACTCGTTCTCCTTTGTACTAATTATAAATAAATATTTTACACAACCGTGAAAAAAAGCGGCTATTATATAACAATTCCCGCCAGTTTCGGTATCTATAATTGACTTCCTTACTTATACGTATTTATTTCAGCAATCGCAATGTGTTTTTTTCATCTTATTTTAATACATTTTCTCTTCTATTAATAAGCGAACCCACGCGTGCAATGCTCGAAACATAGAAAAATATTAGCTATTTATTTCGCAATATGCATTGTGTAATATTGTATAATACGAAATAAATCTCGTTCCAATACTAATAAGATGAAAGATATTATGTTAGTTATTTGATATTCCTCGATATTGAAGAAAAATTAAAACAAAAAGAGATGATCTAATAAAAAGTTATTGAATAAGTTTCGAATATGAATGTGAATCTTAATGCATATATTTAATATTTGTAATTTTATTAATTTATATAGTACAAAGTTATGTTTATTAAGATTATGTTTATCTTCACTATATTTCATGACTTATATTATTATATCTTTCGACATTACAATTGTTTTCCAAATTATTAAATGAGATTTAACGTTCTGAGTTCTAAATCCATCACGATTTGTCACAAATTAGAAGTCGTAATAAAATTAATTTCGACGGTAACGATTTAATCGATTGCACGGGAGCATTTCAAACAATCAAGATATAACCTGGCTACCTATGATCAACGTCTGGTTAAACAAAAATGCGAATAGCAGTAATAAATGCTATTATCGGACATTGTGACAATCGTTTGCGAGCACTCTAGCAAACGCGAATGTACTGTCCATTTAATTTCTCGGCAAACAATGGGATGATTACGCACCGATTATATTGTGTCAGAGGGCAGAGATGCGCTGGGAATTCTCCGTGGTCAATCGTTCTATTAACTGCAATAAAAGTAACGAACAATCTTAATTGTAAATCAAAGGTAAATTTTGTATCGTTATGCACATGTAACACATGGTAACGTCAGCATCAAGAAAATCCAAGAAGAATTACATCACAATTACAGTAGAACGTTAATTATGCAAATTTACTCAAAACGTGAAAGAATACGAATGGACGCTATTTATTAATAATATTTTCGTAATACACGTCTGAATGACTATAAGATTCTATTTTTTTTTTATAACGATGATGCAATTAAAAATCTGGATAATCTGTTGCTCTAGTTTATCAAAAATTCCAAATCGATTAATAGATTAAAAATGATTTAGTACGGGCTGATTTCTCACTCTTCTCGTATAAATAAACTATCAAGAAATCATTAAAGCAGACAGTGCATTTCCGCAGAAATTTTTCTTATAAAAAACTAAGAGCCTATCCTTATTGAGGAAGACATGGAGTGAATACGATGGAGCTGTGCGAAATAGTGCCATCGATATATAAAAAGACGACCTGCCACTGTCCGGTAATAGAAACCGATTTGTCAGGGTGCCTTTACATTTCCACGCAGCGAGTTTCGCATCCGATAACCCGTTTTATCCTCGTCCGTATCCTCCTACCACCTTACCCATTCCGACGAGTCAGGAAATCACGAGGGCATCCCCTTTTCGAATCCCGTCGTACGACGTGAGTGCGTGTCCGAGTGCGCCTACGGCCTCCGATTTCATCTTTCTTGCCTAGAAAGTCGAGTAGATAGGGAATCTTGTAAAATGGCCCGATGAAAGACAAATATTATCGGGGATCACTGGACGAAAAGTACGATTTATTTTGCGGGATTCTGCCTGTTGAAGAGATTCCGGCGGCTACGAGATATACACGGATTTAGCATCGGTTACAACATGGTTGAAATTGAGGCATTGCGGGCGTAACCGTGGCGCCTGATCTGATGATTAACTTCCACCTGTGAGTTTACGACACAAATGACATTTGTCCTGCAATCATGCGATTAGAATGCTATACTTTATATTATAATTTTATTATGTTTTTTATCATTATATATTATTTTATTATATTTTTTTAAATAATAGAATATAGACTGACTCTTTTTGAAAATATAACGTAATTAAAGAAATGTCTAAAGGTCAAAGCTAAATCTTCGTATTAAAGTTTTGTGTGATTTTATATACATTTTTCAAGTTTAACTAAACTGCGCGCCGAAATTTTTTCGTCTTAAAACACAATCATAAGATGAATAAGAGCAGTAATATCACGATGTTAAATTGATAATCAATTTAATGATAATGCTAACAAGTATGTGTTTAATCCCTTTCCCTCCTCAAACACTATAAAGAAGTTAAAGTTGATTATCAAGTTAATATCGTCATATTACTGCTCTTGTTCGGCTTATGACTGTATTTTAAGAACGAAAAAATTTTGGCGCCCAGTTTAGTTGAACTTGAAGAACGTATATAAAATCATACAAGAAACTTTAGCACGAAGATCTAGCTTTGATCTTTAGACGCTTCTTTTACGTTATATTATTTTATCTTTTTTTATATCACAAGCAAAAACTGAGAAACATTTTTCTGTATTAAATAACAAGTTGAAAACACTTTCATTAGAGTGGAAAAACAAAAAAAAAATATACTATATATATTTTTTTTCTGCCGAAGTTAATACTTTGAACGAAATTAAGTGCACACGCAAATAAAATTCAGACGAGAAAGTCGTAGTACACTCTCGTGAGTCTGCGGAACACAAAGAATCACCGATTCATTGCAGGGAAATGCGCGCGTATTCAGAAATCGGAGCATATTTCCGTTGCACCTCCAAAAAGAGAATAAAGGATTCGGGTGAAAATGTGGGGAGAGAAAGAAAGAGGAAGAAAAAAAAAAGATACGATCTC
Source organism: Cephalotes varians (assembly GCA_037157785.1). Classification (NCBI taxonomy): domain Eukaryota; kingdom Metazoa; phylum Arthropoda; class Insecta; order Hymenoptera; family Formicidae; genus Cephalotes; species Cephalotes varians. Next base: position 594,260 of record JANQDE010000080.1, read on the forward strand.
CGCGTCCGCGCGCATACGCGCGTGTTAACCCTCCGCCTGACAGAAAATTATAATTACGAGCCGCGGGGCGCGTTCGCGCGGCATAAAAACTTAAAGCAGTGCCGCGCGTCGCGCCATTCGGCGTTTGTTTCGCGGCGGCTTGGCCGGCTCGGCTCGGCTTGGTCCAGCTCGGCTCGGCGCGGTAGGAGCGGCTGTTAATTGAAAACTACCGAAAAGCACAATTGCGCGAGAATTATTTCTATTCATTAGCCGGATGGCGTTGCTCGCCCGCCTCGGCCGAGCCGACCAGCCGCCGAAAAACTTTTCCTCGGCCAGCCGCTTTTTTTCTCCGCCACCCCCGGCTCGCGCCCGCCGTCGTTCCGCGCCGCACTACCATTCCCTTCGGTCTCTATCCGAACCGGTCGCGCGTGGCGTAATTATGTAACATAAATACAATCCCTGCCGCGACGTAATTTTTGTGGTATAAGCTCAAAAGCTCGCGCCACCCCCGCATCACCCACCAACCTGGCGGCACGTACGGCGGCGGCGGTGGCGGCGGCGAACCCGGCTCTCTCCGCGAAGGGCTTTTTCAGGAACGCTTTCGCAAATCAATTTACGGCGTAACGCGGCCGTTCTCATTGTCCGCGGTGGTACCCGACGGCCGCCTCGTGGCTAAACCTTTTGTAACACCGGCGGCCATTGTTGTGACAGAAAATTATATCGTAATGCTTATTTACGGTGAACATTCCGGCAGCCCGGGCCCCTTTGTTGGCTCTTGTCAAGTACCAAATGTAAATGCGTTTGTAATGCCCAGCCGCGACCCTCGATTCTCTCCTCGGGTTGTAGATTTTGTTTGATAATTATATACGCGGTCATATTTCGAGAGGGAGATGATCCTCGACGTCGCGTCGATCATTCGCCAACGCGTCCGAGCGCAATTTTCTGGACGGATTTCTATCGCCACCACGTATTATTTTTGTGAGAACGCCTGCGTATTCATTCGCATCTATCATCAGCAAAAATATTTTCATACTTTAAAGATAACGAATTTCAACACGGATAATGCTTTCTTTCTTCCAGAAAGTTTCCAGAGTGACTCGTATACTTATAATTCGTATTATGCAATGATAATTACCAAATACAAAGATTAAAATTTTTATTGAATGAAAGATTGTGTCGTAGGCGTAAATATTTTACATTTATTTTATATTTTGAAATATGTACTGCAATAAATATTTGATAGTTTTATTCTAAATTGTTTCGATATATAATTATTTATAATAAATATAGTTATTGTTAATTATTTTTTAAGAAATTGAATGCGTTGATACATAAATATTTCAAAAAAAATTTTGTATAAAAATAATAATTTTTGAAAAATATTTATATTATACGTCTTTAACAATTTATACTTTATCGACTAAATGGTAATTACAAATGATTATTTTAATTATTGTGTAAATATCTGCAAACATAAGCTTAAATATTTCACGAAGACACCGAGATCTCTTACTTTTACACGATTTAGGCGTGATCTCGAGTAAGCCTAGCACTGAAATTGCTCGAAAGACGCTTCTGGGAATTCCGAGGAGTATTTTCGCCAGTCAATGAATTTACAGCCCCTCTTTACCGAGTTCACCCCTTAACCGCTTAACGAGAACTGCTTCGCGGCACGTGAGAAAAAAAAGCTAACCTGTTCGGTAGACTATGGTAGGAGGTGTAAGCGGTCTTGAGGGGTGAATTAGCGCGAAATAAGTGTAGAAGAGAATACTGTGGGCCGCCTTGGCGATAGAAACGAACACGTCGTTGTATGGTCTACACGTACGGGCGACGCACAAACGTACGCGCGCGCGCGTGTGTGAATGTCGGACGCTGTCGAGCTCCATAAGAACATCGCGAGGGTGAGTCTACGAGAAGAGATGGCTAGGGTAGGTACGCGACGAGCGGAAGCGAGAGGGCGGAAAACGACGTAACGCGCATAAAGTAAATTGCCGCGAAATCTCGGCGAGCCTCAAGAACGGCGGTGGATAAGCGAAACAAATAAAATAAGAACGAGCCCGCAGAAGATAACGCAAGAAGGGGTAAAAAGGGCATATATATATATATATATATATATATATATATATATATATATATATATATGTATGTATGTGTGTGTGTAGGTAGTATGATTTAAGACCATAAGGTACCGCGCATTCAAAACATGAAGCGTGGCGATTTCCTCCCTTTCAGCAGAATTTTTATACCCTGGTAGCGTGAAGTGAGCTCAGATAATTATCATCAATTCTAAAATTCTAAATCTATTTGACAATAATCGTAGGCTAATTTTGCCATAACATAGGTGATGCTGATAATTATTCTTCAAATGGTTATTGTAATAATCATTTATAATATAAGCCACGTAAAAAATTATCATCATTTAATTTAAATTGACAATTTTGTACAAAAAACTTTACGGTTTTGTACAAATTTCATATATAAAGAATATAATCTTGAATAAGATGTGTGTATCTATATA